>JAHWFP010128685.1:11470-45103 GCA_023313725.1 Lithobius niger | reverse complement strand
CCCGTTTTACTAGGGGGTGGTATCACAGTTACCGCTCAATTTGTCGCGCATTTTCAATTTTCAACTGCTCTTGTGACGTTTCTAATTTAGATGAATGACTCCAATTAGGTTCATTCGAAGGTGGAAATGTCTTCTATTAATCAAGGGCAATGAAAAGGGTCTACCACTGTTGGGGACCGAGCCACACCCGTTTTACTAGGGGCTGGTATCACAGTTACCGCTCAATTTGTCGCTCATTTTCAATTTTCAACTGCTGTTGTGACGTTTCTAATTTAGATGAATGACTCCAATTAGGTTCATTCGAAGGGTGGGAATGTCTTCTTTGAATCAAGGGCAATGAAAAGAATCTACTACTAGTAGGGACCGAGCTACGCCCGTTTTACTAGGGGCTGGTATCACAGTTATCGTTCAATTTTTTGCTCATTTTCAACTTTCAAGTGCTCTTGTGACGTTTCCAATTTAGATTAATAACTCCAATTAGGTTCATTCGACGGGTGGGAATGTCTTCTTTTAATTAAGAGCATTTTAAAGTGTCTATCACTATTAGGGACTCAGCTGTACCCATTTTACTAGGGGCAAGTACCGTACAGAACTGTACTACATTAATTTTTGTTGGTTCATTTCAACATACAAACATCAAACGGTGAATGTTTTACCATCCACTAGTAAAAAGAACGTATGCTCTTTATAGATTAGAGTTAATGGATAAAAATGTTTATTATTTAATTTATTTTTTATTACATACTGCCAAAAAGCATGTTCTTTCCAATATATACATACATTCCTGGAGCACCTCAACAGCTCTTGAAGGCCTTCCACTGTATCTGCAATGGCTCACTCTCGGACAGGAGGTGTTCGTGCTGCAGATATGGGGTCGAGTGCACCATAGCATGTACTGGCTATAAAGGTACAAGCTGCCTCCACAGTGGACACGTGGAAGTTGAATATCGTGGCGACATGTGTGAGTGACCTGAGAGTAATATTATGTACAGAATATTGTTATTAGGTAGGAAATGTGCGAAGTTATGTAACAGTATATAATATTCGAAAATATGTAATAACCAATAAATTAAGTAATAAATAGTTTTATCCAGTAATCCTAATCTATAAAGATCTTACGTCCGTTTTACTAGTGGCTCGGTGTTCGGTGTTTGTTTGTATATTGAAATGAACCAAAAACATATAGCACAGTACTGTACGGCGCTTGCCCCTAGTAAAATGGGTGCAGCTGAGTCCCTAACAATGGTAAACACTTTTAATTGCCCTTGATTCAAAGAAGATATCCCTCACAATGCAAGGTACACTACTACGTATACCTACGTATACCTATTTATCCCAGGAAAACGGCAGCAGATAGCACGGATAACAATTTTTTTTCGAATTCAGCACGCCTTTTTCCAGTCAGGAACAACCATGAAACCTTCCGTTGCAATTTGTGGAGGGTTATCCACTTTTTTAGCCTTTATTTACTGGCCTATGTTGAACATACAGAGAAACGTAGTTCCTCCACCTTTAAATCTAATATTTGGTGATGAGGACGAAATCATTGATTTCTAAGGCAATTTTCCGTTCAGTCCATTATGAATTCATTCATTGGGCAGTGACTCCCCTTTGAGTTCAATACCGGCTTTCTCGCCCATTTTTAACCACATAACTCAACAAACCGGTGATGAGACGCAAAAACCCACGTCACCGGTGCAGGATTTACTCACAATGGGATGTATTCAGGGTATGCTTTTGTGCAGCACTGTGCGAATATGTTAGGCATTGTGCATGAAAATGAAAGTGGATTTGTGCCCGATAATGAGTCCAGTGAGATAAGCGATAATGGTTTACGTGAACGGAAAGCATTAAACGCGGAAAGTACACACAAAACCATTCCAAATGAGTGTCTTGTTTTCCCACAAAGCGATTCTAACCGTTCCTCTCCTCATTGTTACCCCTTGTCCTGAAAGATTAATCTTTGCCACCGCAACAATGCAAATTCGTTTCGTAACAAAAAGTCTCCACCATTTCTTAATTACGTTTACACAAATAATCCTAGCAAAGAATCGCTGCAGGTCTGCCATCTTGATTTAGTGGATTCAGTGGAAGAACCGCCTCCTGGAGCAAAGCCACCTATAGTAAAGGCCGTATGTGCCTTGCCTTCCACGATGCTCGCTAGAAAGCAACACAAATAGCGACGCAGAGAGTTCACCAAGTGTCGCCATCAGTTTGCAGACTTTGGAACCCTCATTCAGAAGTTTACAACTTTGCCGCTTGGTGTGGAGATAGTAGCATCTAGCAGTCTTGTGCCTCCATCTACGTGTAGGGTTGATTTTAGTCGCTTTTTTGGGCGGTTGCGCAGATGGCCTTTACTGTAGGAGGCTTTGCCTGGAGTCAGTCAGTTCGATGCTTCACCATTGATGATAGGATGACGGATCGCAAAATTCACCGTGCATGTAGGGACTACTTAGGTGTGCCACGGTGACTGCCGTGAGCTTTTCGGTGAGTTTAAGAAAAGCGTTCTCTGTAAACCGGTGAAACGTTGTAGAATAGAATAGAATAGAATAGAAAACCCGACGGTGCAAGCTGAAAGCCAAGCAGTACCCACCCCCTCTTCCCTCCACCCCAACCACCAAAAACACAGACCAACCAGGGGCCAACCACCAAAAAAGCCTAAGCAAGAAAGTGGTCCAGCCGATTTTTAAAGGAATCAAGTGAAGGGGAAAGAACAACCGAGACGGGCAGAGCATTCCATGCCTCGACCACACGTTCAGAAAAAAACCTGTGACGCACGTTGCCTGAGGAAATACTTCCACAGAGTTTAAGGGGGTGCCCCCTGGTCATGGTATGAGAAAGACAGAAAAAGTCAGCAGCCTGAACGTCAATGAGGTGGTTTAAGATTTGGTACGTGAGGATAAGATCTCCACGGAGGAATCTGGTTTTGACAGGGGTCAGGTTCAGTTTGCGAAGACGATCTTCGTAAGAGAAGTGTTTTAGGGGAAGGCACCATTTTGTGAGGCGGCGCAAGTTTCAAGACGGGCGAAGAAGGAAGCATAACAGGGGCGGCCAATCTGAGAACAGAATTCGAGTGTAGGGCAAAGGAAGGTTTTGTACAGGAGAGCAAACAGCTTTGGTGAGACAGCAGAGAAAGTTTTAAGAATATAGTGGGCTTTTTTAAAGACTTTGCCGATGATATAGTTAGTATTAACATGAAATTTAAGAGACGAATCAACCAAAATGCCCAAGTCCCTATGGGACGTATTAGTAGGGATAGTAGAGTTACCAAGGCGGTAGCTGTAGTGTGGGTTGTTATGCCCAAAATGCAGCACCACGCATTTGGGAGGATTAAGGGCAAGACAGTTTTTGGTCGACCAGATGGCAACAGCGTCGATGTCTTGCTGAAGATCTTGATGAAGATAAGCGGAAGAAAGAATTTTCAGGTCGTCCGCATAGCTCCTGCTAAAGGAGTGGATGACAGAATGGAGGTCATTCAGGAAAAGATTGAAAAGAAGGGGGCCCAGAACAGATCCCTGGGGGACCCCAGAGGTAACAGGGACCCATTCACTAGAGGAACCCCTGAGACTAACACGTTGTCGTCTCTGAGAAAGATAAGAGTTGATCCAGGCGATGTGTGATTTAGGAAAATTCAAATATGACAGTTTGTTAAGGAGGAGGGTGTGAGAAACAGAATCAAAGGCTTTGCTGAAGTCGAAGAATACAAGATCACATTGCATCCCTTTGTCCAGGAAGGTGGTAAGGTGGTTGTAAGTTTCAAGAAGGTTAGATTGACAAGAACGGCCTGGGAGGAAACCGTGTTGGAATTTAAAGTCGATATTGAGATGTTGACAAATGCTCATAACAGATTTATGGAAAAACCTTTCAGGGATTTTAGAAGCGACAGAAAGTAGACTAATCGGCCGGTAATTATTAACATCATGGAGGGACCCACCCTCATTTGTAGCTGATAACCTACAGAAATGGCAGCATCTACCCAAAATGGCAGTGTTCATTCAGTCTTGTACACTTTCTTACAATTAAAGGGACACCCGGCCTGCCTTATAACATTCCGCGTGCCAAATTACAGCTACGCGCAGATCGTCATCCGAGCAATTACAGCGCCAAGCTCGGCTGGGGTGGTAGCTGCGTTCCTCGAATAGCTGCTGTCTCGGTTGGCTTTGGGTATAATACACGAGACAGAATCAAGTCAACGATTGTGTCGTCACAAACCGGAATGATTCTCGTATTTTAAAATCATAATTTATAATTTTCTAGGCTAGATTCTTGATTTTTACCGCATTAGTCTATTAGATTTTAGATCTCATTGTAATTATTAGAAAATTAGTAGATGTACACACAGAGATGAAACGTCATGATTATTGTACGCGTGCAATGCATCATATAGTTATGGGTCGTTCTTAAATATAGTTACCAATATTCAACAGAAAATCTCGTAGACACCACATTTTAAAACGGTTTTTTAGCAAGGGAAAGACTAACGGTAAGTAAATAGACCTTTGGGCGTACTTGATGTGGTGAATCGAGAAAAATGGCGCTGGGAGGTATAGCCCTTTAAGCAGGGAGCAAGGAACACCACTTACCGAGATAAAACCGGAAACTTGGAGGATTTCCCGAAGAAACCAAGAAAGAACCACCTAGCCACCAGGTAAAGCTCAAGTGTTAGCTCCCTTCTCGTTTGACGAGTGAATAACCTTTTTCTCAGGTGAATTTTTTTATATATTTTATTTATTTATTTATTTTTTCATATAGATTCACCTTTGCTCATCTCTTTGAGAGACTTCGGTCAACATTCCCGCTACCCGTATTCTACACTACCATTTTTCAGAGACCTGAAATTTATCACTCTCATTTATTCATTACCATTTTTCAACATCCCTGCCGCTTTAGCCCAATTCTCAACGTATTTGCTTCTCCCACCCCCCGTCCCTTCAAAAAAAGACATATAGCTCCGTGACTGTACATTGATACATTTTTTTGTGGCACTCCAGTCATACCTGAACTCTTAACCCATTCCACACACCAGGACGTATACCTACGCAAGAAGACTAAGTCTAAACTGAGTCCAATGATGGAGCACGGCCTGTGAACCTGATTGAAGTGAACAAAGCACAGCTGAGTTGTAATTGGCTTGGTCTTGGAGCCAAGAGGATGTGACATCTAATCTAGTCGCTGACCTACGTACACAAAAAATTTTAAAAAAGGCTCCCTCTTCGAGTACGTCTGCAGAAGAAAGGATTAAAGCGATGGAACATTCCACCTGCCTTATAACAGCCACGCGATGACCGCCATCCGCGCGTGTTACCATCGCACCGGTTTGCAAGACTCGGCATAGTAATACAAGGCCAACTAAGATAGTATCTGCGTTCCTCGTAATGAGGAATGCTGCTATCTCACTTGCCCTTAGGCGTAGTAGACGAAGCAGCATGAACACAAAAATTGTGTCGTCGCAAACCGAAAGATTTTGGTATTTTAAAATCATACTTTATAATTTTTTAGGCTAGTATATTATAATTTTTCTTCAGCGATCTACTGGCATAAATAATTTTAATTTGTACCGCATTAGTCTTTTAGATCTCGTGGTAATTATTAGCACACAATTAAAAATTAGTAGATGAACACATCGTAGTTATTGTAAGCGCGCAAAGGATTATGTAATCGCAGGATGCTAATAAGTTAGTTCCCAATATTCAACAGAAAATCTGCTGAACTCCACATTTTGAAACGGATTTTTAGCAATGGACTAATTAACGAGAGTAAATGGAACTTTGGGGCCGTACTTGATGAGGATGATCGAGAAAAATGGCGTTGGGGGAATGTACACTACTTGTAACAAGGTAGCAAGCAATCTGTTATCGCTCAATCACAACAGTGTAGGTTAATTCCTGGTGGGTTAAAAAAAGTATAACATAATCAAAACAGACAATGGTATTGTTGTTGCAAAGATACGACCAACAGTTTAACACTTTATTAATCATTGAATCTCGAGTTTTAACTATTAGAAAATGTGCAGTACTTTTTCTTAGTTCATAATCTTCAAACACTAGGAAATTATCTTTGGCTAAAATTACTTTCATAAAATCTCAACCTTTTTTTCGTAATGCATTTTGATTAGAGAGTAATAAATTGTCATAAACTTTATTTTTTTAATCTCTTAAAGTGATGTACTGTATATAGTTATGTATAAATCTGGTATCACAACGTACGTATTAAGGAAAACTATAATCTTAACTAAGTCAGAGGATTTATAAGCTGTACAAACATGATTAAGACAAATAGGTGAGGAGGAGAATTATGGCCAAACATACACACTGAAACATACAAACAGAATGAGGTCGATGAAACATAAAATTATCCGGCGTACAAAAATGGAAGACCAGCGCAAAAAGTCTACATTGTATTTTACGATACAACAACAAAAGAAGACGGACAAACACCCAGTAAGATTTCCATGGGTCCATACGTTTCTTTTCCCTAAAGCACTTTAGCGAAACACGGGTATGGTGTTAAATCAAGGTCAACAAAACACATTGCACATTATGTCAATCACGTTTTCCTACACGCAGTTTGTCGTTAACTGCAAACCATACTCTGGGTTTGCTAAAGCTCTTTCAGGAAAAGATACACACTGGTTGTACACTGATTACAAAACACAAAAAGTGCATATTTCGCAAGGTTGTACCGACGTCGCAAAAGAAAATCTGATGGGAGGTGTTTTCTGATGCTGGATTTGCAAACCACCAAATGGCCCGTTAATGTTTGTCAATGACAAGATGGTGTGAATGAAACTGTAACTGAATGCACTGTCAGACAGTTAAACAAAAAAGTTGATTTACCACTGTGTAACGTGACAATCCAATAAGCGCTCCACTGCATGGGAAAACAGTAACAATTTCTTTAATATCAAAACCTTAGTATTTGTAATACTCCACATTTGTCACACCAAGCAACTGAATAGATGGGGGAGCACAAGCGGGAACTAGACTGAACCCATGGCTTATCGTAACTCATGACTTATCGTGCAAACTGCATACTCAATATGGGAAGTAATGGTTCCCAAGAGTATGGGTGATTGGGGTAAAATGCCCCGATTCACCCTTTGATGGCTGTGTTTAAACGCTTTGATACATTGGACTGTGGGTGATAACCTGGCATCCTGTGATTGTTGGTTCCACATGGGATCATAATTTCAATGAAGGCTGATCTGTTGTCTGACCATTATGACATCGGAGGTTCAGGATTTGGAAAAGCCAACCGCATTGCTAATAAACCCCAGAGACAACCAGCTAATTTGTGTTGAATCTCAAATCATTCTTTTTGTACAGGAGCATGCTATGGCCCAAAATCCAATGCGTGGTTCTTTGATACTCCCAACAATTTGATTCCAATTCCCTATGAATATTCGAGTCGATGCAACCTTAATACTGAAACTAAATGAAGCACCTCTTGATGTTACACGATGAGACAGACAGTTCACTACATTATTTACTAATTTAATGAAACAAAACATGAAAACTTGTAATGCGTCTTTGGCAGTACCTGTAAAATAGCTTTATAATATCAAATACATTAGTTAAACTCTATGCAATACAGCTTTTCAACATAATTTATACATTCATTCACATATACTTGCCAACTCTGTAAGTTTTAGCAATAACCATATCCATAACATTATACGACAAGTCATTATGTTCAATGGCACAAGGGAAAAAAATTCACGGGAGTTCAGCAAACGCAATGGAACATTTTGAAAAAATTACAAACTACAGTGATGCAAACCTTATTTGCTTGAACAACTGCACGCTATGCGGCAATAAGTAACACGTGTAGCGCCAAATTGGTCTAATGCCCTATTTTTGTTACATTCATTCCAAAAACTCTCTTCAGAACTTTATGGATGTATGAAAGGTGTGTAGATGAACACACACATGAAGGAAGGCATCGTCAAATCCCGCCACAGAGTTTGGCCAGCCTTATCTTAATACCAATTTCCTCTTCCTATACGTGAAGGCATACATAATAATATTAATCTTCAGTGCTCATTGCATCAATTTTTTTTATGAATGCAGAGATACAAATTTATTTATATGCTAAGTAATGGTAGGAGTAAATAATGTAATGAAAGGAATCGAGTTTAAGAACAATGCTGACTCGGTTGGTTGAATTATCTACGGTGACCTTACTTGAAAAGTAAAATTTAGAACAGAATACCGATGTATTTTTCTTCAGCTAAACATATACCTGAGCAAATGGGGTGGGCGGCGTATTCCTTCTCTTATCACAAAAGGATGAAGTGGGGAAGTACAAGGAAGAAGAGCTTTTGTGCTGATACGAGGACTACCCATGTGGTGATCCTATCCAAGAACTTGTAAGATCTTCTAAAATCCTTTAAGTTCTTTGCAACCCAACTGTGCCCGAATGCCAGAAAGGATAGTGATTTCAGGGTTTATTCCAGGGCCACATGGTCTGTCCTTAGGAGATGTTGTCCAGTGGTTCAAGGATGCTCTGGTCATGGCTTCTAGCAGAGTGGCACGCTTCAGGAAGAGTTCTTAGCTGGTTAGGGACTAGCTCCCAGAGTGTGGCTGAAGGGGGCTGCAAGGCCTTAAGTACCTAGAGCTGCAGCCAGTACCTGCCACTAGTGGCGCAAGGTACTTCCTGTACTATATACTGGTATCCCATGAGCCATCTCTGCTAGCAGCTACCCCTAGGGGCAGGCAAGGCCAGAGCCATCCTGACCACTGATCTCCCTGGACTGGACCATACATCAAGGTACATAGTATTACTGGAATACATTAATAAAGATACAGAGTATACAGAATACACAGCATGGAGCCATAGCATCAAGGTAAAGAGGCCCACTAAGGCCCTAGCTTAAGGAGTAGGAGGAAGCTCTGGAAACCGTTGTTACATCTTACAGGGATCCTGCAAGTTCTTGGTACAAGATCCTGTAGGATCCTGCTAGGGTCCTGCAGGATCCTGTAGAATTCTGCAGGGTCTTGCAAGAGCTGCACCAAGATCTTACAGAATCCTGCATAACTCAAGTGCATGTTCCTGTAGGATATTGGTACAAGATCCTGCAGGCTCATAGCAGAATCTTGCAGGGTCTTGTACCAAAATCTTATAGGATCTTGCAAGAACTTAAAGGATATCAAAGGATCTTACAATTTCTTGAATAGGATGTTCAAATGTTCACTTGGATAGTGCCACATACCTCACCTGCTCAGGCACATAGTTAGGTGAAGCACAGTATGTATACTATCAACTAGAAAAACTGGATGGTTCTTCGGGGACAGCAACAAGAGTCAGTAGTTTAATCTTACCACTTTGTTCGATTCAGTATCCTACAGCATATAGATGATGTTTATTGTTGGCTGTTATTAGTAAGCCCATCACTACCTGAAGAAACTAATGCAGAACACTACACAGTAGTGACTTTAATTACATTTCCACTATCACTATTTCACTGCCGTGAGTGTACTCCATCAGTGTCAGTTTCACTGTACTCTGTCAGTTCTATAAATAGTCTGTAGAGAATTACGTACAGTTTATGAAGTTATAAGTGCCTCATATTACTATCACGATACAATTCCCCGGTCCTTGCACAAACTTGGTGTCAGGGTCCCTTTTTTGGGGGGGTTGGGGAGGGGGATTTGAACTTTCTCAATGGGTCCGCGAGCGACACATTTTCCTTATTTCTAGGCTCTGCAGAGGTTTACAAGACACAAAACTAACTTTTAAATAATATATAATTTTTCACCTGACAAACTTCTTGTTGTAGAGATTTGGTTATACGTATACTGCCTTGGTTATGCATACACTGTCTTTAAAGATCCGAAATCACGTGTATCTTGTGGGGCATGGCATTATTAAAATTGAATATTACTTCCCACCATTGCCTTTCAAACCTATGTAAGTACATGACCTCATATCTTCCCCGGGCCTGTTGGACGGCTAGCGCTTTCTCATGCGTCTAGTTTTACTTGGATTTAAAATTTGGCGGTTGATGACAGGTTCTGTGGATGGTGGTGCCACCTTGTAGAAGTGATTGTTGGACAGCCTTACTATCTTCCCACAATTATTTCTACAAGGTGGCGTCACCGAAATTTATATTCAGACGCGATGAATGAGAAAGTGCCAATCATCAAACAGGCTGCGAATATGTGCGTCCATATGTCACGAAAATTTGCCACAATATACACGACTTCAGTGCCCCCTTTTTATCTATCATATCCACTTTTCCAGAGTCCGTAGAATGAATACATGTGCAGTAAAATCTCACATGGCGCAGTCGACAGGATGGCATATGATAAAAACCATACAACTGTTAACCGTACTTATGCACCAAGTTTATACACTTCACTCAATCAACTTAACCACGTGCTTAACTCTTGCCTCTTCCTTCAGCAACGGTCTTTTCACATACTTCTGTTAAACTGTTCACTAATTTTAAGCTACTTAGAGTAATGGGAAAACTTCCATAAATAACAAGTGGGATCTGAACGATATTTAAAAGTCAGTTAATATGTGGTGACTTCAATATTGCAGTCCAGAAAAAAATGTGAGCATTCTTTTTAGAGGACTTCAGTGAGCAACTTCTTGTGTGTAGAATTTGGATAATGCTTACAAAACACTCAATACCAGATAGGAGCATACCCTGCTATGCTAAAGATGTAAAGGTAAGTTCAATATTTATAACATTATTTTGAAATGCATGATGCTGCATATATAGTTTAAGACATGTTTTAATGGTGCAGTTGTTAGTGCTTGGAAAAAATTTCTTCGTATTCGGGAAAAATGAAATAGAGCCATATAGCTCAAATTAGGAACAATTTTCCACCTTCACGTAAAGTGGATATGGATTAGCATTTCTCGTCCTCCTTTGCGCAAAATGTATACTTTTGGCAAGGGGTTACACATTGTTTGTTGAAAATTTATTTAAAAAAAAATAATATCACATATTACGTAACGAGTCAAAGCTACAAAATTAGTAAAAAAAAATTAAAAAGTGCTTCAACCAAATGCAACAGAAACAACAAGAACTGGCAACTCATTAAAAAATAATAATCTGTTTAATACACAAGGTTAGAAATGCTTCATGTTTAACTAATGATTTTTTTTTGTGTGTGTTTTCAAAGCTTGTATACCAGCAGACGTTTCCTAAATTATCCAGGGTTGGGCTGGGAATAGTTGGCCCCGGCAGTGATAAAAAGTTTGGACCAGGGGGTGTGGGGGCAGCTCGGTTCCCAGCCGGGTTTATGGAATGGAACCCTGGTGAAAGTCGGTGAAGCAGAAGGGTTTTTAAAACTTGAAACCGGTAGAAAATTAGATTTTTGTATTGTTATTTTCTGTACTCGAGTTAACGATTTACCTTAAGCACACCAAACTATTTAGACTGATGTACGTGTTAGTATTTTAATCGTTCAACAGGCATTGCCGTAAGAGGTGCTGCATGCGATGCAAAAGAAATAAGATAAGTGATAAAGTCAGCGGCCCATTTTGCACAGTTTTGGGTGAGAGAGCTAAAAAGAGTATTACTCCTTGTGACAATCATTGCCTCCAAGGCCAGTCCACCACAGAGTCCCAAGAGCAGATTTAACAGGAGGGCGTGAAGGGGCAGTGTTTCCATTCCCCGAGCCTTCTAGTAAAGGCTTTTCTAGTAAAAAACAAAAAGGTTATTAAATGATCTCCTGTCTGTGGTGTATATTTGGGGGAGAGGCTTTAGAGCAGATTCACTAAGACAAAATGGGGCCTTTCAGGGCTTGCCGCCAAGGCCTTTTACTTTAAATCTTCCACTGCAGAAAGTCAGAAAGTAGGAACGCAGCTACTATATATCAGTTGGCCTTGGGCGTAATAGACGAAACAGCATTATTGGGGGTAGTAGACGAAACAGCATGAACGCAAAAATTGTGTCGTCGCAAACCGGAAAGATTTTGTATTTTGACATCACACTTTATAATTTTTTAGGCTGGTATCTATCATTTTTTTTCGGCGGTCTATTGGCATAAATAATTTTAATTTTTATTGCATTAGTCTTTTAGATTTTTGATCTCATGGTAATTATTACCAAACAATTAAACATTAGTACATGCACACACACACAGCTGAAACGTCATGGTTATTGTAAGCGCGCAAAGGATCATATAATCGCAGGATACTATTAAATTAGTTTCCAATATTCAACAGAAAATCTCGTAGACACCACATTTTAAGACGGATTTTTAGCAAGGTATTGACTAACAAACAGTAAGTGAACAGAACTTTAAGGCCGTACTTGATGTGGAGGATTGAGAAAAATGGCATTGGGAGGAATGTACCTTTAACTATTGCCAGTAAGTTACCCCGAGTACGCAAAATCACCCAGGTTTGATGATAATCATTTAAGATATAGTAATAAAAGGTTACTACGTCTTATATGTAAACACAATGTAAACACAATGTAAACTAAAAGATAACAAGAGAAAATGTTATTTTGTTCTGCTTACACTGCTAAATTAGGTAATTTTACCAAGAACAATGAAAAGTTAGTGAGTAGCCAATTTTAAATTGCATATAGAGGGTTCCATAGTTTTTGTTCTTTACATAAAAACTCGGATCCACGCTGAAACCAACAGCTACAGCCGTAAACAATATCCTAGCCTGAGAAAATATTCCGAGAATTGAATCTGGTTGGATTGGAACTTTGGCAGTGATTAAGAATTGTATCATCCGTATTCCGTAATAGGTGTACATAGGAGTTGAACTAGGTGGCTGTGAAGTTCAAACTCTTACAAAATTGTCACAGTTTGAACGAAGGGCTCTGAAGTAATAAAATTGTAAAGAGGAGAACAACGATAAACTCGGGATCACGACACATACAGGATTACAAAATAGTCATTTTAATAAATTTTGGGCTCATAAATTGAAAAATAACTTAGTGTTAAGATGTTGTTGTTGCTTTTGGGATATAAAGAGAACTGCCACAGTACGATTTAATAATGGATCATTTCCGTTTCCTGTACGGCTATAGTGTTACAATGTTACTCTAATACTCCACCTTAAATCTTGCTATGGCCTCTAAATTAGACAAGGTAATTGAAAGTAATGCATAGGTATGGCCTATGTGTTTAGCTACCATCTAGGGCATAGAGTCTGTTGATTTGAGTACAAAACAGTTTCCTAAATTACTTTGTTAAAGAAATATTGGTATAAACTACAGTTTTGATTTGTGTTGTTTACCAAAATTTACCAGTAACATATATTTGATACCACTAAACAAACCAAACCAAATTAGCTCTGAATTTACAAAAGCAGATACATAGATACACCCTCCTCTCACACATACTCGCAAAATCGTTTGGTTTCATTTTGCCATTGGCACCCACATCGTCTCTTGGCCATTCTGCTTTGTTATGATTACATACAAAGATTAGCTATAGGTTTGGTCATCAAATCTATTAGCTACGCATTCTTTTACAATACACTGGTACATCTGTCAGCAAATCTACTACATACTGGAGTCAGTGGCATAACAAAGTGACTCTGGGCCCATAGCCAAAATGTATGATCGGGCCCTCCCCCCAAATCTTTGACCTTTTCGACTATCTTGGTCCAAATGATACACGAACTGTACATTGTTTAGTTTACGTTACCCGTACAACCAACAATTTTCAGCCCCAAAAAACTACTTCGTAATGCAAACAAACAATGTTTAAAAAAAAGCACTACTTGAGGCTCTTAAGGCGATACTTTCGGTCTGCTTTTCTTAATGCAAAAATCTCAATGATATTGTCCATGTCCATATTTTGACGCCTGGCGGGCCCCCGAGTTGCAAGTGTCACAAATGAATTTGTGTTTGGGGGCAAATTTTGGCCGACACCGTTGTTAGTGTTGATTTCATGTTTGTTAGTAGTAAGTATTGTTAGGCAGATTGAGTCTGCATTGTAGGGTTTACAATGGTTTTGTAACGCCTCGTGGGAGCTGCTCTATGCTAGAGCGCCCTGAGCTATTGTTCTGTCAGTAATGTTTACTTTTTTCCCCATCTCTCCGATCTTCTTATGCCTTTTTGTTCCTTTTTTTTGGCATTGAACTTTGGAGCCGACCAGTCGTCTGTGAGGAAGGTTGAATGTATTTCTCTCTTGCACTGTAACTTTGTTGGGACCGGATTTGTCCGTTCACTAATGATGTGTATTACCTTGTATGCCGTATTCATGGAGGATGGATGTCAAATATGGAGCTCCTGAACTCTAAGTTAACTGTATCATTTCTGTACCCGTTGCCATTACGAACGTACATTTTGAATTCCCGGGCCTACAAATTGTTTTGCCACTGAACTGAACTTGAACTTTTTGCATTGAATCTATGTCACGAAGTAAAGTGTGTGAGTATATCTTGGACACTTTTGACTGTTTATTTTCCCGTTATCACAGGCGCGTAAGGCTCACACGGATTCACGACCTCGAGTGTTAACTGGTTGGGGTTTTGACACAATCAGGATGGGCAGTTTCGCGTAAACCTTGGCCTGTTTTCACTCAGCAGGGGCCCGTAAGCAATGCTTTACCTATCCTACCTGTACGTTACGCCACTGACTAGAGTAACACTGTAACACGTAAACCTTAACGGAAAATCTTTCTCGTGGTCCGTTCCTGATTTGACATCGGTTTAGTTTAATCTTACCTTAAACATCAAACGAGTTCGTTTTTTGCTTACTATTACTATTTATGTTTTACTAACAAACAAACAAAAAAATAGCAGCTACGATATACTCTAACTAGAGATCAACCTTAAATGCAAGTGTTCACTGGCTGTTAAGTAATATAGCAAAGCAAAGCCTGCCTTACTCGATACTCACACTGTGAGTTACTACTGAATTTTATTTTTCCAGGTTTTCTATTGGCCTGTAAAATTTGAAATTCTTTGAAAAATTTCAACAGCAGACATCTAATAGTTCTGTAATGGTTACGTGTTACCTGGTTAAACCGGGATGAATGAATAAAATCTAGATCCTAAAGATGGAATTTGTGGAAGTGGGGAAAAATGGAATGTGGAGATGTTTCATGATGAAAACACGATTACTCATAAGAATGTAAAAGCAAATGCAAAATTAATTTGCAGATTAAGCAAAGGAATTACATGACTAAATTATTTTTACATTTCAATAGTGCTGGAACAGTGGAGTGCTGGCACATCTCGGTGCTGGGAAAAATGGAAGAAATATTCTGTTCCTCCATTGTGCATCATGAAGAGGGTTAAATGAGATACCCAAAATGATGTAACCTTATTAACTTAATAAAACTTATTAGAAAGCGATTCCAGCTTTTGTGAATGTAAAATAAACAAGCAACGTCATGCATACATTAAAAGTTAATATAATGCCCGCTACAATCGCATTATAATCCTGTGGTGAATGTCCACTGCTCAGGTCATGAAATTTCTTGCAGTGTCATTTGGCAGTTTTACTAGTAGCGATTTTTCTGCGGTTCCGTGGTGTTCCTGTTGTGGTCAGGTAGCCTTGGATCGAACATCACTGGACAAGGAACAAGTTCCACAGCAGTGCCACCACGTTGCAACAAAGTGGTGGATCATGTGACTCAGATTGGGAAATACCATGTCCTAACATTCTAAAACCACCAATCATACCACACAATAAAAAAACTAAATCAACCATGCAAGTAATATTCGAGCCACTCTGCAAAAGTAATATAAATAGCCAATCATTATATCCTTAGCTAGTTAGGCTACCTGCAGCTGGAACAACCTTTACAACTGGTAACTTACAACTGAGGGTGAAAAACAACATATTTTTCAAAAAGCTGATACAAAATGCTGAACAAAGTTGTTACATCATCAGTGAACTAGTACCAGTCACAAATAAAATGAAGTTAAAATCATGAAATGGGGGAAAGGTTTAACATGACTGTATATGACCAGCCGTTTTAAGAAGTAAATTTCAGCAAACTACTAAAATACGTTATCGAGAGAACGCGAGTATAGAATAGACAACAAAGTAGGAAAGGGACAAAAACAGTTTTCGGTTTAAAATGGAGGACAGGAATTTATGTGGCAGCATGAAGTTTCATATTAAAAAGGGATTTTTTTTTTTTTTACAATGAACAACTGGTTTAGACATTAATCCTACACGGGTTTTTTTTTTTTACAAACATTAGTATATTTGACACTGGCTTCTGCTCAAAAACTCAACCAAACCTTGCATTTTGTCCATTCTATACAGTAACAAGACTAGAGTAAGATTAAAGGGACACGCAAATCGCTACTAAAGTTAGTTCCACAATCTTAGACTGTCGAAAATTACGTAGATTTCAGGGTGTGAAGAACTCAGTCGGAACTATCAGTATTATCATATTGCCAACCTTTTTGGACTTTACGTTTACATGGCCAGTGGAAAAATGATTCTCAATAAAGCACTTGGCAAAATGTTTAACTTATTGCGTGTTTACGAGGCACAAGAAAGTAATAAAAGGAACAAATCATATTGACTCCCCTTCTTCCTCTCCACCTTCCGATACATAGAGGAACCGTTGAAACCTGACCTGTACATAATTGAAAACAGATACACCATGGGTTAGTCCTTGTACTGTTGCTAGCCGTGTACCCTTATTTTAAGCATTTTATTCAGCTTAAAAAAGCCGACCAGCAATGCTTCAATGCTTTGTCAATCCCTCGGTAATATGTATATTCAACCTCTTCCCTTGGGGTATTACAAGCATCTCTTAAGTGATTACAAAATCAAAGCCAAATCACTCTCGACCTTGTCATCATCGACTAATAAAAGAATCTACTTCCTACTCAGCGAGGGATGAGATAGTGGGTCACGAGTGGGGGTACTAAGCATTTTAAGTGGCCATGGTAACGTAGTGATGATGTAACCTTTCTAAGACTTGCATTTGCACTACTAATTTGTAGCGCCAACCCTAACCTGAAACACTTGCACCCTAAAATCTTCTTCCTACACCCTAAAATCCACTCCACGTAACCAAATACACAATTCCACAACATTGACTGCTCTTCACGGACTTTTTTTTATGTCCCAGTAAAATAGATTTGTGCCCAATAACAATACAACTTACTGTCACATACAGTTTTTAGAGCTGACTCACTGAAGCGAAACCTTCCGCCTTGCTTTTATACATATAGTACCTCTAACACTATGACAGTTTGCGTAGGTGCAGCAGTATATCCTAAGGAGATATAACCGTTGGAAGTCTATATTTACATAAAATCATCTATTTTTCAGATGGCGATGAAAAATGACAGCTGATGGAGTTATAAAAATTAGACCAATGAGCATTTCAGTCTTTTGTGATGACGTGTCGGAGTTTTCTTTACCTAAAAACGGTACGACGGCGGAAGATGCGGCGTGTGTCATACGGTGGAGACGATCTGTTCCACCTTAACAGTTTCGTGAATTGGCACAGGTTTACACTGCGTACCGTCCTCGGGTGGAACGGTGGCCGAACTCCTGGAGCCCGACATTCTAAGGGAGTAGCTGCTGGTGCCGGGGTTTTCAGACACATCATCTCCCAATTGTGACTGTATTGTGTTCCGTAATTTCTGAAAGAAACCAAGCATGTTAAAATTGGCAATGAAATGATAAAATTATTTTTTCCGTATCAGTGCTTAGTTACATTTAATTGAGGGATATGGCCGGTGTCATCTCCAGGGTTGTTCTTTACCGACAACCAGGATCCAAAAGGACATGACCATTTTTGGATAAAAGTGAAAACTATGGAGGCTTTGATGACATTACAGACTTGAACTCGCTAGTTCCTTAAAAATCATCCCCAGTTTATTAATAAATCTACATTTATTTATTGATTAAAGATGGGAAAGCCTATAGAGGCTCACAAGAAATAACTAAATACAGATGCAAACCTATTTATGTTGCATTTTGGACTGCATATATCAGACTGACTGAGTGGGGAATCGAACAGTGTCAGCAGGGGGCAGTGTCAGTATGGGTCAGCGGTAGGACCTCGGCCTTTGGTTTCAAAGGTCCTGGGTTCGATTCCACACTCAGGCAGTCTCACATATAAGTCCAAAAGGCAACGTAAATAGGTTTGCATCTGTATTTAGTCTGTTTATTGATGGAACACAACTTTTAAAATGTTCATAACATGGTCTATTTTGGATTAGTAATGTTTTACAACTATTAGGTACATTATACGAAACAATTGTGACATAATCATGTAAAATGAGTATTGCACAATTAAAGCTATAGCCATCCTAGTGGTGCCATCAGTGATTTATCTAGTTGCTACTGTTTTTATGTCCATGCAAAATAACTGATTTACTTGAAATTCAGGACTACACACCAGAAAATTTAACAGTCAACTGTGCTATGTGGTGGTGGGCAAGCTACGGCCATGGCAATGCATAATGGTTTTAGTATTAATGAAAGAAAAGTAACAAAGTGCACCTGTAAAAAAAGACAGTTCATGTATAGGTCACATGTACACTTTGTGATTTTGTGATTTTTCATTCATTAACTCTTTTGGGTCCAAACGACGATATATCGTCGCTTCAAGTCCGTGTCTAAAACCCTGATGAACAATATATCATCCCCTCAGTTCAAAGCTCCGTTGCAAATAAAAACTTCTAATTGCATGTAACAGAGGTGTAATTCTGATTGAATTAGGTAGTTTGGAGTGCATAATTTGGTTTATTTAATTTAATATCATCTTTTAATTTACCTTAATTGATATTTGTGTTACAGGGTCGTTAAAATTGATGTGAAACTGCTTTTATCTGCTGAAAATAGCCGCTGATTCAGACTGTCAGAACTCCTCAACAACACAATGCACAGCCACTATCTTGGTCGTGTTGGAAAGCTGGAATCCCCGTTTCCTTGACTGCTTGTCATAACGCCATCAACTTCTACGTCACTGCTTTTATTCCTCAAATAAGCTGCTCCGTTTCAATGTCAGTTTTGGAACTCCTTCAGTATCGCGAGCTATGATTGGTTCATTCGTGGCACGTGACCATTGATCACATTTGGGCCCAGTATCAAGTGACGACATGCAAAGCAAGTCAAGGTCACAGCCATTGATGTGGGCAGATGGGCGTCTCTTGCGGACGGCCGGTGAAGAGATACAATGGCGGCTGAAGACGGATCGCTTTCAACGACCATTAATATAGAGGAAATAAAACAACTTTAAACTACTTGTACAGTATTAAAAACATCAAAAAAAGATTTTGGAAGCAGCAAATGGAAACACTGTAATGGAAAATAACCAGTGGATGTTATCATTTCAAAGTATCTCGGGTGCTGCAAGTTGAATATTTTCATACCAAAGCGTAGTTACGTAGTTGAACTCCACAATTTTTCTTTAGTTATGAAAACGTAATATGATGATCCCAAGCATATTTTTGTACAATAATTTACAATATAATTATATAAAATTATTTTTTATACCCATCGATAGCTTAGTTATTTTACTATGATTTATTTTCCTGAGGCATGCAACATGTTTACGGCGGCCATGTTTTGGCTGTGGTCATTTTTTTCAGGAAACGATAAAAATGGCGTTGGACCTGAACGGTTTATAATACTACGTTTATGTGCTTTGTTTCATTTAACGTTTTTCGTGACATTTTTGACGTAGAATCGCAGATAATGTTAGTCTGGGAGTCATGTATCTTGTGGGAATATACATTTTAACCCATAACCGCCTGAAAAAACTTTGAGATCCTTTTTTTAGCGTCCATATGGGACTCGGGTCGGTTCACGGATTCGAACCGGCATTCTCTTGGTTTGGAGCCGACGATGTTGGCCACTGGGCTGTGACTGCCCGCTTTGCTCGTGGTCCCCGGGGACCCCTCACAAAGCTCGCGCTGGGACTTAGTTTGTCGATGTTATACGTTGAAGGCGTACGTTCATATCTAGGCGGTTATGGGTTAGCTGAGGGTTGAGAAAATATTTGATTGCAACCAATAACTGAGGGTTGAGAAAATACTTGATTGCAACCAATAACCCATAACCGCCTGAAAAAACTTTGAGACCCTTTTTTTTAGAGTCCATATGGGACTCGGGTCGGTTCTCGGATTCAAACCAACATTCTCTTGGTTTGGAGCCGACGACGCTAGCCACTGGGCTGTGACTGCCCGCTTTGATCGGGGTCCCCGGGGACCCCTCACAAAGCTCGCGCTGTGACTTAGTTTGTCGCTGTTATACGTTGAAGGCGTACGTTCGTATCTAGGCGGTTATGGGTTAGCTGAGGGTTGAGAAAATACTTGATTGCAACCAATAACCCATAACCGCCTGAAAAAACTTTGAGACCCTTTTTTTTAGAGTCTATATGGGACTCGGGTCGGTTCTTGGATTCGAACCGGCATTCTCTTGGTTTGGAGCCGACGACACTGGCCACTGCGCTGTGACTGCCCGCTTTCCTCGGGGTTCCCGGGGACCCCTCACAAAGCTTGCGCTGGGACTTAGTTTATCGCTGTTATACTTCTGAACGATGCCACTAAAGCATTGGTGTGAACTGAGAAGTGACGACCACTTAACACCAGTACAAGCAGCATTATAAATGCTAAAAATACAAACAGAGTGAAATTTGACGAGGAACCATAGGATTTACAGATAATTAAAGTCGGCAGCATAAATTACATTATAGTACACCAATGTTATGAAGACAAGTGGGTCAGTGGAACTCCACGGAACTGTTGGTTGCTCAGTGGAATTGGCATTCATCAGATTCAGCTTGGATGTTGTGAAATTTTTTGAACGTATCTTGATTCACTAGCCCAACTAAAGTTTGTAGCACACTACTACTCCGTTTCGTTCTGTCATGTCACGTCGCAGGGCGTCAAATTTCTGTTTGGATTAAATGCATGTAAATTAGAGGAGCCGCATATACTGTTCCGTTCTGTGGCGACCCACTGGTTGACGGAAGGGATTGTCGAGGCAGAATCCTTTCAGTCAAAAAACTGATTGCATTGGAAAAATGTACGCACCTGCAGTCAGTCGACGGTCGTCGTCGACCCCCGCCTGCGCACAACGCCTTTTCCCTGATAACTACAGATGCGGATCTGCTTCAGTTGCTTTCTGGACTTAAATGTCATCATGTCCGAGCGTAAAGAATTAATACCCAATTTACTAGGACTTTCTATTTAATTACCTACTTATAAGGTCACTACAAGTCCTTCTTTATTTGCATTGCCAATTTGGGTGCGATCAAATTTAAAATCTCAGCAGAGCCGACTGAAACGGTTAGCAACGGAAGCAATGTGCGCTGGACCATCCATTGCCGCCAGTTGTCAGGGCAGGACGGAACGGAACAGAGTAGCGTGCTACAAGCTTTAGAGCTAAGCTGGCCAGTTCAAGTATAATTAAGCATAATTTATTTTTATTTAAAAAAAAAAAGAAGAAGAAACAAAACTGCATTGGGTTCTTACCTCCCAGAGAGAATTCCCTGACGCCTTGCATAATGCGTTGATGGCCACAGCTGGGATGCAGACAATAGAGATGAACGCTATTCCCCAACCAAGGCCTTCAGCCCAATCCGGATACCGGCTATTGCCATTATACGTGAGCGGTTTGTAGTCGATTAGGCTAAATACCCACACAGCCTGTTTTTGCATTGTAGATAAAAAAAAAAAAATAGAAATATGCAGTAACACTACTTTGGCAACCACACTATGTCAAACATCAGACTGCTGGTTTAAAAGTAAAGTGTTACATGCCCAATTGTACATGTTTCGCAAAATTGTGCTTGACTGTTGCACAGGTACGGTATCCTGGAATATGATCTTACGAGTACGGCTTACTAAAAACATGCTGTCATACTAATAAAACATGTTCATGTAAATTCCTTAATGGGATTTAGTCTGAAGTTACTGCCACTGTGGTAACCTGTCATTTAATTTAAAGTCATGTAGGCTTATATTTAATAATCTCTTTGTCTGTCAGGAGAATGAGTGACACTGTCACCTTCCGATTCGTATGAAAGTGATGAATTGCAAGCAGCCAAATTCTGAAGCCCTTATAGGCAATACTGAAAAGTGTGATTTACTGGACCAAATCAAAGTTTTAATTTAATCCTCTCCTAAAATGGGAGTGTTCATTCTTATGCTTTTTTTTCAAAACCTCGTGAACATTGTTGAGTGCGAATGTTCGTCTCACAAGATCAGTAGGAGGAGGAGCGCGTTTCGAATGCAATAACGGAACAAGCGGTCAATGTAAACGAATCTCTCCAACAAAGCAAAAGAGCAAGCCTGAAGAAGACTAACATGTTGGGCAACTACAAAAACACTGTGGAAACCTATTGTTAGTCGAAAATCAACAGTGTTCAAAACTCACGTAAGAATGAACTTTCTTGTTTATACATTCTACAAAGTATTTGACCATTCAATTTTTCTCCACAGTGCTGGCATTGTTATGAATGACACTTCACCTTCAGACCGAAAAAATGATGTAAACCTGTACTGTTAAAGTGGCACTATCACCGATTAAGAGTAGGAAGAATCAGGCAACATCTAGCGCTATCTAGTACTATCTAGCACTTGCCTACATCAAGCGACGGAATGCACAATGTCAGTATTTATTTATTTATTTATTTATTTTTGCGAAACAAACAAGCCACAAGCCTTCTTAATAGCTGAGTGAAAACGTTGGATCGTCCTCGGGCACCTGGGAGCAAGCTGTATAGGTTAACAATATCATTGCCGCTAGATGGCACCAGGATGTGCACCACGCTTTTCAATCGGTGATAGCGCCACTTTAAATGTGCAAAAGAAAAATTGTGCTCCCTTACCAAAATGACTAAAGGTGAGACTGCCCACCAACAAAAGCGGAAGTATAAACATGGGAGCTTTCCCGTCATTTCTTGCACATTGCGAGCTAAGCGGCCTGCACCTGAAAGAATAGTATTGATATTAGAAACAATGTATTGTAAACTTGAGAACTATTCTAGTCTGAAGCAATGTGTTAGTGTCCGTTACGAGACTTTAAAGAAACATTGTTGATTTAAGCAGACTGTTCCAGTTTTAACAGGATGGAAGTTCATTTTACTCAAAAACAAAACGAAAAAATCAGCAAATAAACACCATTTTTTTTGACAAAATAAAATGAAGAGACGGTTTAACGATAAATACACCTACTAATCTAATACAGCCAAGCACTTTCACCTATTGCTTTGCATTTTGTTTGGGTGTTCAGTTTAAGCGTGGTTGCATTGTTTTTATGTGTTTATTCTTGACTGTGGCATGTGGTATTTAGTAGGGACGTGCAAAACTCGAAATTTCGAGTCGAGTTCGAGTTTGACTTCGTTGTATAAACTCGACTCGATCCTAAAACTTTAAACTCGAAATTTTCGAGTTTCGAGTTTTACGGTGTATCGCGATGGGAATCTCGTTACTCCTTTCTGCTTCTGTCAGTCAGTCTGAGACTTCTACAACCTTTAGTTTGGGACAGAGAAGATCTATGTTGAGTTTTAGCAAAATGATCGTAATATATTCAAGAAATTGCAACAAAACTTACCACATTTACCTAAGTTTTGTAGAAAAAAATGCTTAAAAACTGAGGAATATTTCTTGTAGTTATTAGTGACTGTCGTGTGTGTAGTGTTTTTGATACAGGAAAAACTAATTTATTTGATTCAGTGTTTGCATGGTTCCCACCAAAATACTGAAAGAATTTTCCCCGAGTTTTCCAGGTTTTCAGAGTAGTTGAGGTCAATTTCCAGTTATTTACCGTAATTTGTGGAAGGAAATTTTCTTCGCAGATGGGTTAACAGTTTTACTTGTTTCTAGGGCTGGCACGTCGCAAGAAATCGGGTCTATTTATTAAACTTTTAGGTTTCAATACAAAAGTATTAAGATATAATTTTTACCACAATGTCTTAACATACTGTGTTTAATGCACTTTGGCCTTGGCCCAAAAACCTGGCTTTGCTTTTATCCCGAAGTTTTCCAGGGAGTAGCTTTTATTCCCCGAGTTTTTCTTAGTTTGTAAAATCATACTCAAAACTCGAACTCGACTCGAAACTCGATACTCAACCCCCAACTCGACTCGAACTCGACTCGACTTGAAAAAGTTGTGATCGCACACCCCTAGTATTTAGTTGTGCTTGAAAACGAGACACGGCAAGTCTCGAAATGTCACATTTTTGTGTTTGAATTGTGCACTCACTGGCTGCTTCTCCTCAACCCATCTCACACAATTCGTTAATAAGGCATCATCAGGGCAAAATTGTAAACAAACACCCACTATTTATCATGTCAAGTCCACCTCCAACAACTTTTAATCCTAACGAGAAACTGAGATGATAATTGACGCGAGCCCAACGGTCTGGGAATATTTTGACTCAAAAGGGTTACGATAACACATTCTATCCAGTAGATTTTGCAAGCAAGGTACTAATGGATAAGAATAAAGGTAAGCAAAAACTATCAGTGATATGGGGGTGTAAATTCAGAGCAGGGACATTTTTATGGGGGGGAGGGGTGCAGGGGGTGTCATCCCCCCCCCCCCACCAAAGTTTTAGCCAGTAGGCAAATCAGTCGGCAAAATTACATAATTTTTGGTCAGTCGGCAAATCAGTCAGAAAAATTAATAAATTTCTTGCTAGATATAAAATTATGTCGGTAAATTTCTGGGTTACACCTCTCCAACTTTTATCCTTCCTGGTGTCTCTGATTCAGAGTAATAACTGATCATAAACCCTTAGACGTGTTTATCGAGACCAAAATCGAGACGTCAGCTGGAATTCAACATGGGGTACTACGATTGTTACCATATAACTGTGCTGTAAGGTATTTTAAAGATGCTGACAATAATGCAGACTCTCTGATTTTCAAGGTTAACAATCGCAGACACACAATCAAATCAAGAAATCACAGTTATCAGCTAAAAGAACTTGGTTGCATTAAATACGTAGGTGTCTTAACGGCTAAAACGATTCTTCACGACGTCGTACAAACTTTGCTTTATTTCGGACCAGCAAGAGTCCATATTAGAAACATTACAAATAAAACAAATATAATCAAACATGAAGGTATAACAAAGACAGACAAGAACAACACTGGAACCACTTTGACGGCCTCCACTGGAGCAATCCCCACATAAAGGACAGGGTTTCCCTGAGAGTAGGGAGACTTGAGTCCACAACTGTACAGTTATACCCAAAATAAAACTATGATAATTTAAATGCAACACAATGTGCTATGCACTGTAGTAACTGATTTCATTCTTTTTTAAGTGGGGGAGGGAGGAAGGGGGTAGCCAGTAGTTTAGCGACTGCTTACAACTTTCAAATTTTTAATTTACATCACGGGTTACATGTAACTTCCCATGGTAACTGGTTAGCTTTACTCATTTATCAAATACGTGTAATATGTAAAAAGGTTGGGTCCAGTGATCTACATCCTTGGCTGGTCGTCAAACTTTGGCCCACACTGTATCACATCGAGTTGCTTGTTTAAATATTTTTCTACCTCCTGCTGAAGTGTTAATGGTGGTGCTGGAATAGGGAGGGGTGGGGAAGGGGAGGGGGACGCCACCATCACCAGTTCAGCAAGAGGAATAAAAACATTTTAACAGCCAACTGGATATGATGCAGTGTGGGCCTAAGTTCTGAAGACCGTGCGAGGATGTGACCATTGGATCCATGGAAATTAATGGGTGAAATTACTTTATTTCCTATTATAACTATATGAAAAATGAATCAAACTTATCATCAAACTTACACTGACGATCTAAACTTCCGTCACAGGGTAGTAAAGTGAAAGTCATATATTTACAGTATATTTTTTTTATTTGTTTATATATTTAATTAAGCTTGGGTTGGTATCAGTTGCAAAGTTATCAGAGGGATGTTTTGTCCATCTGTTCACAACATGACGCAACAAATACAAACAGGTCTCGTTACAAGTAGAATGTTTATGCCTAGAATTAGTAGTGCGAACATAAACTCGTTGATTAAAAATCGATCTATTATGTAAAATAAATCAATATAAAAAAGAGTTTCGCAGAGAATTTTCATACACCTCTCCTCCCCCAATCCGTCACCAAAAATCTGGAGCTGGAACACTCATAACTGGTTCGAAGTTGCACCTCCTAAAATTTAATTCTGGCTCCACTTCTACTCAAACCACCTACTCTATTCATACTACTTACCATAAAACCACACAATTGCTATGACTTCAAAAAATGCAAGATACATAAGTGATATGGCAGCCGAATAATAGTCAATCAGCTGAAAAAAGTATATTCCTCCCTAGAACAAACACATAACGGATTGAAACACACACTCCGGAATGAATATCTCAGAGAAAATACACATTTAAAATCTCAAATACCTGGGTTACATTGGGAAGACCACAGGCAAAGCAAAAGGCGCAGACGAAAAAGACGAGGATCTCGTGACGCCTGCAACATCGCTTAATGCCTTTGGGAAATGCATCTTGTAAGCTCGTAACAACCACTTCCACCGCTGCAAACTAAAACATATTAAAAGAAAAATAAGCCAAATAATGGACAACACAATATTTAGCATAAAGTATATATTAACATGAGCATATTGAGCTGATAGTCGATTATAAAAAAAAAAGACAGAAGACTGGCTGGTTAACCCTCCCAGGATGCAATCGGATAGCAATCGACTACAAACTTGACAGCTATTTTGTACGTTGTTTATCACTGCTGATGTGCAAACTATGCCTGGTCGTGCAGAATGTGATTTTGCTGGATGCCAAAAGTTTTGTCTTTGTTGATAAGCAAAATGAAAGAATCCATGTTTCAGTTAAAATCTTAGTTTTAAACCAAATGAAGATGTGTTGTTAATTATGGGGCCAGTTACTTGCGTAACAATCATTACATGCATGACCGTTGTTGCGTGCTTAAGCTTTGTAAACCACTGTTACCTCGATAAATGAAAAAAAAATTACTTGGAACAAATTAAAATAAAGAGCATACCAAATGATATCGGAATAAGTTGGTTACTTAAAATTGCATAAATTACATTTGGGGAGGCTTTCGGGGGAGGGGGGGGGGAGGGGAATGGGATGGAGAGACATAAACGGAGAAACAGAACACTTTAGATCTATCGAAATTGACCCATTTTTATGTGGAACGGCTTTTCGTCCGTCTTTAAATGGGACGGATCCTAGTATAAAAGAATTTCGTAGGAACAAGGGCTATTGGAGGACATTAGAGGCCGGTTGCCACCAAACTAGCATTGCAGCATCTAGGCCTATCGAGTTCTCTCTCGCAGGAAGCAAAGGAATGTACACAGCAAAACTTTTAAATGCAACCAACAAGCCAAGTGACTCGTTAATTATTGAGTAAAAATTTGGTACGCCCTCGTGCACTGGAAACAAGCTATAAAGATTAACGATACTGATGTCACTAAATGGCACCACGGAAAAATATAAAGAAAATCCCCTGGCGCCATCTAGTGACACTAATGTCGTTAATCTCTATAGCTTGTTTCCAGGCGCACGAGGGCATACCAATTTTTTACTCTATAATTAACGAGTCATGTTGCTTGTTTCTAGCGTTTAAAAGTTTTGCTTTGTGTATTCCTTTACTTCCAGTGAGTGAGAACTTGATAAGCCTAGATGCTGCAATGCTAATTTGGTGGCAACCGGCCTTTAATGCTCGGACCTAGTGTGCAACAAGAACAAAGATCCACTCGGCACAATTTTGTGTTGTAAAAAATGCCCTCACATTATATGGAAGCTTTAATAAGATTCGATTTCATGACAAGATGGCTGAGTCACTAAATCAGTTGGCATGTAGATCTGAGGAGGCACTGATGCTAGCTCGATTTGGGGCAATGGTGAAATTCTGATTTTCAATGTAGACTACTGGCTACTGTTTAGAATGGCCAGATAATCATGTGGCTCATGAAAAGTAGAGTATATTAAATCGGACTTTGTTACTCTTTGTCCCTATGGAACTCTTTTAACACTCCTGATATAAGCGACTCATTGTCCGGTTTATGGTAAACAACACCCAACTACGAGTCATCACTTGGAAAATAAACTGAAAGCAGTCTTTGTGCATTTAGGTTTCAGTCACATGACTTGGAGTTTGATTTAGTTGCTAAGTTACTATGGTAATGATGTGGTGCATTTACCCCTATTCTCACAAGTCAATTATGGTTACAAGGGCATCATGACAACAGTTCTTGATCACATACTGCTTTGTTGTAACTATTATTGTAGTCCCGCCTAACATACACAGACCTTGTCTTGCTTAACAACCCTACTACTGGAGAACAGTTGCATCACAAAGTGAACTAATCATTCCGATTCCGATTCTGCCTTTCTTCCCACAAATCTCATCAGAGTGATTTTCATTTGATTTTATATTTTGTTACGTTCCTGATCGCAAAGGAACATCCTTAGTCTGTGTTCTTGTACAGCAGCATCGGTATTTATTCATCATCCAAAACAGAAATGTATTTTCCCATGCTAAACACATTTTTGCACAGTAGAAATTATTTTAATTTTTTTTTTTGCGAGAGCCCGTTTAGTTATTTTCAAGTAGGGTCGAATCGGTCGAAACGAGACGAGACTTGGAATAATCTTGATCTTGTCGTGATGTTCCAATACCAGGGCAGCACTGTGCTGCAGCTCACTAGTGTTGCACTGTCTCAGGAGTAGTCGGTAAAGAAGATGGCAATGAGAGACCAAGCTCATGGATTACTGAGATTGAATAAACCAAGTTTGGCCCATAAACAGCTAAAGTGTAAGTTTATTTGACATAAAAAGCTGTAGTGAAATAAACCATATCATTATATTGCCTGAAAGTTTCAGGTTTTCGTCTCAGTCTCGTTTTTTTATGCTTTTTTGTCTCGTCTCGCAGTCTCGAAGAATTTTTTGGAATTACCAAAACTGCTAAACTGTTTTTCATTTGAAGCTGGAGGAAGGCCGATATTCTTAAGGAATTTATCAGAGTGAATAAATAAATTCTTGTTTCGATCTTGGACATGTTGGCAGTCTTGGTCTTCATAATTTCTCGTATCTTACTATCATTTCAAATTCAGTAGAATTTATATGGTGCAAGAGAATAGAAACATTATCACATCTTAATCTTGCATGAACTTATCTGGCGCTGCTGCTTATGTATGCAATTTCAACAGAACTCACATAAATGTCATAACTCCATGTTGTAGGTGCCTATAGGAATAAGTTACCATCGGTTCTTACCATTTACAATAATTTTAGTCACACTTTTGTTGACATTTGTCACCAAAAAGAGTTGTTACGTTACCTGGCTGTCCAAACCAAGGAAGAGAAGCAAACAGAAAAAGAGCACCACCCATATCTGTGGCCAGGGCATTTGCATCAGGGCATCGGGGTAGATGACAAAGATGAGATCAGGGCCTACAAGCACACAAGGAAGAAGTAAGTATCAATACCTACATTTTAGTTTAAAACATACATTTCACATTCAAGAACAGAGACGAGGCAATATAAAATTTAAACAAATTATTCTTTAATTTGCCCTTGGCTTTAACAGTGAATTTGCAACACATCATTATAGTGTGCACTGCACCACCAATTGCATTAGATGCTTACTGTGTATTTGTGTTATGACACATAAGAGACCTAATGAATTTACAAGCGTTAGGCACCCAGATGTTGTTACTCTTGGTTGCTATCGCTGGGCAACTTGTAACCAAATGCGAAGTATCAGTGTCAAAACGGACACGTGCAGTGGAGATGCCATCCAAATAGCGTAGTTGCTTATCTCACTTGGACTTGTTACAAGTTGGCCAGCCGCAGTGGGAAGTCAGGAGCAGATTCAAACAGTACCTTCCAAAACCACCAATCAAGATCTGTAAAACTAAAGATTACTGGAGAAGGTTTGGCTAAAAGCATGTTGTCATCTGGGTGACTAGGTGTGATGCGTTGTTTAGCATGTTACAAAAATTAACTAGGCAACTTAACAGAGTATTCCAAGAAAAGGACGTGATGGCTCATCCACGACATGGATGATGGAAATCTGTGATACTACTGCTGATTACAACCAGTAGCTTTTGGCGGCGGCTGACGAAAAATAACTAACTGCGGGAGAGCTAACTATTAGACTGAACAAATTCTTCTAAGGAAAGTTGGGGAACTTTGGGCTTAAGTTAGGGTTGGAAAAATAGGCTTGTTTAGCTTGGGGGAAAAGCGCCTAACCAAAAATTGGGCCTACTAAAGGCCTAACCAAAAATCTAACTAGGAGACCTAGCAGAGGTCGAAGGAGGACCAGCCAGTTGGCTGGCCCGAAAACTTTCTGACTTTGCATGCTTGGACCGCTGCTTTTATGCAGTTTGGTTACCCCTGACAACCACAAAATAACAAGGGTATTATGGAAAATGGAAGTGTCTAGAAGGGTCTAGAGGCAGGAACCGGAAATAAAATTACAAGCCATAGATATTGTTACCTATAGAAGATTAGCCACGTAAGACTGTTAAGATTGGCCAGAAGCCCAAGCAAACACGCAAGTACAAGACTTGCGACAGCGGCTGATTTTTGAGCGTGTACGAGGTAAGAGTTTATCAACTAAAAATCTGGATGCATCCGTCAGAAACGTTGAAAGGAAACGTGGCATTCACTCAGTTCCGTCGATCTAGTTCACGGTTTATCGTGCATTAGCTGAACCTAACTGTGTCCAACAGTGGAGAGTTTGGATTGATAGCAAACAGTTTCCTAGCTTCGCTTACATAAGCGTTGCCGAGTGACAGCTGTGGTACTGTTGGCCTGAAGTTACTTCCAGCGTTTTTAACTGCTCCTTCATGCTTAACTGTCGACCTGGTGGCCAGTGAGGTGTACACCCAAGTATACACCACATCGCCAAAGTATCGCATCTGTTATTTTTCCAACGTGTATACAGGGTGTGTCTCAAAAGTTTGAACCCACCACAATAATTTTTTGTCCAACTGGCATAGGAAAATGAGTTTAGGAAATCGTCACTGACAAAAGTAATGCAAACGTCCATGGAATGTAAATTTCCAGGAACCATTTTCGTGTAATGGGCAGGAAATATCAAGACTGACAGGTGCAAACGCTCAGGAGAATACACTTTTTGGGCTGCCATTTAGCTTTGTGAGCATCGATCACAAAACAGTTTGCGGAGACTTTCACATTTTTAGTTTTTTCGAACAATTAACACCCCCACCATCCAGCCTTCCCACTGTAAATGTTAAGGTTCTTCCTCCTAGGGGCTCTCCCGGAAGGGTTGTGGGAATTTATATTCCATCAACGTGTGCATTCTTGTTTTATTTTCCTACACCAATAAGACAAAAAGTTGTCAGGTTGGGGTCTCGCACAATATGCTTGCAAACAAGACTTTTAATTCCTACTTAAAGGTGAAGCGTATGCAAAATTAAATGACAAATGTAAAAGCCGACGTTTCTATTGCAACATCTAATATTAGAATAATTTAGAATAATTAAGCCAAGTCAGTCAACTTTATATAACCTTAATTAACCCACTGAGAACCATTATGAAGACTGTGGTATCCTGATTAACCCCATAAGAATACTATGAATACTACCCCATTATGAATACTGAGATACCGTTATAAACCCCCTAAGAACCATTATGAATACTGAGATACCCTGATCAATCCCCTGAGCACCATTATGGAGACTGAGGTACCTTGATTAACTCCCCGATAACCCTTATGAACACTTAGATGCCCTGATTAACTCCCTGATAACCATTATGAACACTGAGTTGGACGTTTTTTAGAGTAACAGACATACAGAGTTCAGATATACGATTCGATATTGTGTTCCCTTGAGTTGGAGAACAAGGTGTTGTTTATACTGCTGTGCTTTGCAAACTTACTTAGGTTCCCACAAACAAGCAAATAAGTTCATGTTCTTCCTGGACTTATCTGCTTCATTCTTGTGCAAAGCATTCGTACTTTTCATCAAGTGACATTTACAAAAGGCTTTACTTCTAATACCAAATTTTTGAATCGCGTTAAACCTTTGAGAACCAATATGAACTCCGTATGGGTCATGTTTTAGAGTTCTGTCACAAAGGTCAGTACATGATTTGACATCCATGCCCTCTTGGCCTGGAGGTCAGGGGTACTGTCTACTTGGCTGTACTATGCTCGGGTTCTCGGAGAACCATCACAAAGCTGGAATTATTTTCTTCATTCTTGTGACAAGCGTGAAGTGGTCATTAAGGGCGGAGTTAAAAACACTCGTTTACATAACCTGACAGCTTTTCAATTCATAAACTCACACATTTCTAGGGAAAGCATCTTAAGCGCCAGTACCTTTCGTGATTCCTTGTTGTTGCAATGAAAGAAAAGAAAAAAAGTATGAAAACAGTATAAATTCAGCATTAAATGAATCGAAAATAAGTCCAAAACCAAAAAATTCTATTCTAAAAATGTTCCATACCCTCCGCTATCACAGAATCAATATCTCGGTTCTGATTATGAGCAATGTGGCCAACGGTTGCAAAAATAACCAGCGATGCTAAGATGCTGGTCAGCGCCCCCATCAGGCCAACTGTGAACGTATCCCTGAAAAAAAGGAAAAAAAAACACACCATCTAAACGTGTAGAGAGCAGAGTGACAAGATGTGTGGTAAAATACAGTTTAAATGGAATTTGCCATACATAATAAAGCTAGTTTGCTGAGAATTCTGACAAATGTACACCCTATCAGAAGCCATATACTAGTTGGTGTTTTCAGAACTGTAGGAAGAGGACCTGGTGGATGGCTGGTCTCCAGAGCAGGGGTGGGGAAGGGGGCACACAAAACACAGTAGAAAATAAAAATAAAAATAATAAATAAACCGCAGTATAAATGAAAATATGTTACTACCATTACACTGATTGTCTCTTGCATGCTACAATGATCCACCAATTTTTAATAAGACAAATTTGAACCACAACAATAACTAACAATTTTCCTACAATGTGTAGCGACACTTTTTGGCAGCCTGTCTGTCATCTATTTCTTCCAACAAATTGAGCCGTGACAATTTAAAAATAATAAACAAATTAAAAAAAAGATTAATTTATTAATTGATTTAATGAATGGAGGTTTCCTGGTTTAAAATCTCCGGGTTTGACCCTCCTCTTTCTAGACTTCTTTCTCCTTCTAAAATGCCTAATATGGTTCAAAATTGGACCGGTTCATCTATATAAGTTTGCATCAGATGTGTAAAGCTCCAAGAAATTTATTAAAAAAATTCTCATTAGAATTTAATAAAATTCTGCAATATTTTTTTTTATCTTTCTCTGATATTAAAAAAATAACAGCTTCTCTAAGTTCTACAAAAACTTTCGCACTTACCTGAGTATATTGTTATTGAATTTATTATAACTAGCATAAGCTATAAGGGTTCCAAATGCAATACCAATTGAATTAAAATTTTGAGCAGCAGCACTAACCCATACCTGCAAAAGAAAGAAAATTCCAAAATAAATGCAGTTCATCTATATTGGATTTTGCACTATAGAAGCAATATGGCGACGGCAGGAGCAGAATGGGTTATTTGGGGGAAACATGTGGGTGGTTGACTCTGTGCGTCCGTGTGCTGCAGTGAATACCGCATGGAGTAACAATATTCTGGGTTTGTAGAGCAAATTCAGTAGAAATTGGCACTAACACTGAACAGGCATGCATCTCTCCAGACAGCTGCTTACTGGAACTCAGTACACTGAACAGGCAT
>JAHWFP010128684.1:0-13370 GCA_023313725.1 Lithobius niger | reverse complement strand
GGGGGGGGGGAGGGGGGCGATTATGATTTGGAACAAAGCCGTAGCTTTGAGTAAGACAAACTTCCAGTTTGTTTTAAATAACGTGCATTTTTTTCGTAACTAGCCTACGTCCTTGAAATTCCTTGAATTTAATTTCTGTTGGTTGTGATTTGCAATAATGCCGTAGCTTTGAGTAAGACATACTTGGAACTTGTTTTAAATAACTTGCATTTTTTCATAACTACGTCCTTGAAATTCCTTGAATATTGTTTTTGATTGTGATTTGAAATAATGCCGTAGCTTTGAGTAAGAGAACTTGCAATTTGTTTTAAATAACGTGCATTTTTTTTAACTAGCCTACGTCCTTGAAATTCCTTGAATTTAATTTCTGTTGGTTGTGATTTGCAATAATGCCGTAGCTTTGAGCAAGATAAACTTGCAATTTGTTTTAAATAACTTGTATTTTTTCATAACTACGTCCTTAAAATTCCTTGAATTTTAATTGTTTTTGATTGTGATTTGCAATAATGCCGTAGCTTTGAGCAAGATAAACGTGCAATTTGTTTTAAATAACGTGCATTTTTTTTCATAACTAGCCTACGTCCTTGAAATTCCTTGAATTTAATTTCTGTTGAAAAAGGGTTAAAGGGTTTAACGAGCGTTAACCACTCCTGGTCATCTGCCCGAAGCCCTAAGGCCCTATGTCCTATGGCAACCAATTTCTGTTGGTTGTGATTTGCAATAATGCTGTAGCTTTGAGTAAGAAAAACTTGCAACTTGTTTTACATAACTTGCATTTTTTCATAACTACGTCCTTGAAATTCCTTGCATTTACTATTTTTTTTGCGTTGAGATTTTCAATAATGCCGTATTTGAGTAAGACAAACTTGCAACTTGTTTTAAACAACTTAAACTTGAAATCCCCTGAATTTTTTTATAATTTGGGTTGTGATTTTGCAATAATGCCGTAACTTTGACTAAGAGAAACTTGCAATTTGCTTTAAATAACTTGCATTTTGTTTTCATAAATGCTGTCAAAGCTTACCCGTACATTGCTAAATGGTTATGCTTGGAGTCTTTTAGCTTTTTAATTTTATTGCTCAATGCGAATTCATGAATCTTTTTCTAGGCTATTAAAACGACTCTGCAGGATCCCCACCAAAATACTGAAATAATTTCTCTGAGTTTTTTCCAGGTTTTGCAGAGTAGTCGAGGTGAATTTCCAGGATATTTACCGAAATTTCAGGAAGGAAATTTTTCCAGGCATTTTACTTGGTTTTTAGGGTTCATTTAGTGCAAAAGAGAAGCCTGAATTTTTAGGTGTCAGCATAAACATACTAGAATAAATTTTATTTAACTACGCTGTTTTAATATAATATTGTTAATGCACCGAGGAGTAATATAAGCCTAAAAGTCTGGCTTTGTTTGATTCCGGAGTTTTCCAGGTATGTTTTTTTTTTTTTTGTGTGTGATAAAATCAGAGAATTCCCTGATTTTTAGCTTAGGTTCTACCTAGGAAAAACTGAGTTTTCCAGCTTTTTTTTTTGTTATAAAATAGAGAATTCCCTGAATTTTCCATTAGGTTCTACCTGGGAAAATCTGAGTTTTCCAGGTTGATAGGAACCATGCTCTAACAAAAAAGCTGCAGGAAAAAAAGCCGATGAGGAAAAAAGCCACGGAAAGGAAAAGCCATGCAAAAAAGCTGTGGTAAAATAAGCCAAATAGGGAAAAAATCTTTTCCTGCTGAAAAATCGAGCCAATGTAATTGACTTAACCTACAACAATAACAACAAAACGGAAAAAAAAAACCGAAAACAATTTTTTTGCTCCATCTTTTTTCAGCACGGATTTAAAACGTGAACATTTTAGTATTTGGTTTGGTGTTGCTGGCTCTTTCCCTAGCTGAGCATCCTTATTTCAGCAAGTTTGTTGATTGATAAAGGTCCTTGAAAAAATTGCATAGGTCTTAGAAAAATCCTTGAAAAATTGTATTGGGTTTTGGAAAAATCCTCATTTTTTTTGTATGCTATCTTGTGCGAACCCTGGAATGAGGAGTATGTGGGTGTTCACGAACGACAAAATCTTAAGGATGTTTCGTGGCTCCCTCTGTTGTTCGTTAAATTGTTAACCTTTCCAGTTCGCTCTCAGGTACCCAAGCATGTACCAAATTTTTTCACAATAATTTATGTAGGTTAGCTCATAGTTTGTTTCTTTGAAAACATCTCTTTGTGTATTTCTTCGCTGGTAAAAGCTTTATTGGTATCATTGATGCTGCAAGGCCTCACCGTAGATTATCGGTCTTCCGTTGGTGAAGTGCCACCCTAAGCTTCGACTGTTGGTGATTCGCGGAAGTTTTACGACTGCTAGGGCACGTCTGCAAGAATGTTAAGGAATTCGAACAAAACTTCTGACGGCCAACTTATTCCTTTTAGGTATACTTCAAGAATTTCAGTTTTTTCCAGAACTTCGTCCACACCGTAGCAATTTCCTCCTTTTCCTTCCAAATAGCCTGTATTATGTTTCTATCAATGAAGAGGGTTCTGTCCTGGGCCTAACGAAGATGGCGACATAAAAAAAGTACATTAGTTCCTTTCATGTGAGTGTTGAATTTCGGTGAATTTTGGTAAATATTTTGTGAGTTTTAGGTACATTTTGATGAATTTTTTTGTAACACTGCAACAGATTAAAAGAATGCACTCTTACAGCCTGCTTTCCGGTAATGGACTATACCACGCGTCATGGATGTTTGCTGTGACGTGCATATCACGTGACTGGGCTAGTCCAATCAGACGGCCAAACAGCCGTTGTTCTCGTTCGTCATTGGCTAACTCATGGTGACGTCACGGCAAACAGTCATTGCGCATGGTCTAAGCCTAGTTCTCACCTACCTCTTCCCTTTCCATTTTGATAAGCCGTACTATGAAATTCAGAGATGCAGCTATATTTTTTAGGCTATTCCTGACAATTGTTAGACCAACGATTGAGTATGCGGTGGATTTTTGGTGTCCCTTTTTAAAGAAGGATTTTGTAGCAATGGAAAGGGTGCAGCGCCGCTTTTCAAAAACGTACGTGGTCTCAGCCACAAACCATACAAGCAAAGACTGCGTTCCTTAACTACCCGCTCCATCTGGTGGCGTTTTCGCCGAGGCAGTATTATTACACTTTATAAAATTCTACGGCAGAACTATGGAGGTCGTACCTTGCAAGAAAAACTGCACCTTCAACAGTACCAAGCAACTCGTGGCCATTCTTACAAACTCGAACACCAGTACCATTCTCATGAATGGGCCCGCCAAACTTTCTTCTCTCGTGTCCTACCCCTTTGGAACAGTCTTTCCGAATCGGTGGTTTCGACAACTTCTGTTGACCAGTCAAAAATCGTTTCGATAACCACATTAATGACTCAAATCCGGATCTCGTTTATTTCTTTCTTTAAACGAGAAAGTACACATTAAAGTTCTTCGGTAACCTTCTTTCGATGACCTTGGAAATTCTTGTTCCCGTTATTGGGATATTGTTGTTTAATTACTGGGCAGTCTTTGAACAGCAATGCTGTATGTATACATAGTTGCCATTGCAAATTTTGTTTCGTCTCCTACCTACCACGAATGTGACAGACAGATCCTGCTATTTTCGCATGTTATTGTTGCTAGCGGTCGGTCTACCGACCATCATGTATAGGCTATATATTTTGTATATTGATAATTTTTTTGGCTATGAATTTAAAATTTCGACTTTTATAACAATTTATTAATATCTGTGTGAAAAAAATGAACTGTTATACCGATGAAGTTACTCTTTGTGCACCCCCCCCCCCCAAAAAAAAAAACATGACCACTGTTTCCATCATGCAAGTCTTAAGAAAAACTTTTAATGTGTTTATTTGAAAAGGCTATTTAATAATCGTTTGCAGTTTCAAGCTTGTAATTCATGTCATGTAATGCTCCAAGTGAGGGCTTTGACATTATAAATACAGTTAAAGTTAAAGTTAAGTAATCGTATAGACTTAGATGCGAACTACCCTTATTCCGTTACCAGGAAACAGGCCATTTAAATGTTAAATGAATTTAGGTGACTTGCTTAATGTCTCCAGACCCTTTTTTTTTTTTGCGCAGCAGCACTAACATTATATTCGATCGAAGAAACCTTTCACGAAAGGATTGAATCGTTCAGATTTCGTTGAACTGCGATCCTTTTGTAGTTTTAAATATGTACCTATGCAGGAAGGTCTACGCACGTTATTCTGTTTCAATAATGTAAGTCTTCGTTATACAAGCTTAGAGCGACTACAGTAAGAATTGAGCATCTGAGCGACTAAGAATTAACAATAATAATAATTGGAAAATTACCGAAAAGTTTCAGTTCAATTTATTCCACAGCTCAGACGCAGATGGATCACCAGCCCACTAATGGATAAAATGCAAAATTGACAATGCATCAGAAAATCAATTATTAATAAACCAGAAAACAATAATTCTCCAATCAAGAACAATCAGACATCCCTTCACCCTACTCAGATGTAATACTTAAATCTACTTAAATCTGCTTAGAATTTCTTCAGACGATCTGAGCTGCGACAAAACCAAACGACTGCCTCAAGGGCCCGCGTATTAAATCTTGGCACATGAGGTTTTGTGGCCATTAGGGAAGTGAACTCGAAACTTTGGCCAACTGCCACACGCAGATATGACCCAGAAGTTTCATACAAAGAACACTCCAAAAGGAAGTGTCAACCACTTTCCCATCCTGCTACACATGCACTAGCTGGTGAGTCCACCATGTGCTGCACAAGTCATAAGCTTCTCCGTGAAGCCAAACATGCCCAGTTCGCAACCGGGACATCAACACTGCACTACTCTGATTCCAACATAGCTAACTCTCGAGACCAAGCCACCAAAGGGTGGAATGTAAAAAGATCAGGACCTCGCTGTTCACCAAGCATCTCCCCTACGGCTTTTTCAAACTGCTGCTTACGATGCTCTATAATAGGGCGAAGATCATAAAATCCAATTGAAAACCATACCTTAGCAGTTCCATCAACTGCGGATCTTGCAACAGTGTAAGTTTCCTATTCTCCTGGTAAGCCAATGTGACCTAGAATCCAAATTACTGACACTAGAACTCCTATCTGTCTTGCCCTAAAGATATTCAAACCTATCTCTTGAGCCCAAACACAGCTGACCGTTAAAGCTCGACAGCAAGCTGTCAAGTAGGAGCCTGGTAGTCTGTCAAAATTGTAAATATCCGACTTTACTATCAAGACCAAGGACTAGAGCAATTGAAATTGCAACACATTCAGCAATAAATGCACTAGGTACATTGGTGAATAACACCTAGCACAAAGATTTTAAGTCTGGAACCCGCACTCCTATTGCCCAGATGATGTTGTATGTGAAAAGTAAAAATCACAAATGATAGCTATACAAGGATAGCATTTTCTAATTTGCCACATTCTGGGATACACAGGAGTTCTCTACCACCATATTTACTAGACTGCGATCCCAAACACAAGACCAACTGATGGCCATATCCAGGTAACATTAAATCTTTCCACAGAAGAGTTACATAAAAGCCGTATCCCAAGGCCACCAGTTCCTACAAGTGTAAGTGCCTAGGTGCCCAGTAACATATAATCTCATAGGGTTTAGATCGCAGGCACCATGATCTAATTCTTTCAAAACCAGACTCAGTAGCTACCTGTGGGAGTGCAGTTCGAAGGGGAACACACCTGTTTCAATGTGGAGTTGTCAAATTGAGGTGAACCCCAGCCAACCACATTAACTACTTGGAGATGCACTTTTACCACAACTGGCATGCCTCAGATGCAGACAGAGACTTGGCACTAAAAAGGGAGGTGGACACCCAGGACTGGATGGAAACAATGGTGAAAACTGCATAACGTATCTCGTCTACCTCCATGATCTTCAACTAACAATTGCAAACTCTTGGTGACTTCCCAACACGGTCTCGCACCTCCAATGTTTCTGCACCCCAGGACAGAGGTTATCCACCCAAACACCTAAACAACGGACTTCATTCACATTAAGAACAGATCTACCACTTATCTGTGAAACCACCTGTGGAACACGTCCTCAAACAAAGAGTACCCCCTTGGATTTTGCCAGAGATAAGCACAGTCCACAAACCTACAACCATTCTTCTACCAAATCAACTATACTAGCATTGCAATGACCAACTCATCTGTCCTAGTCCTAATCCACCCTACATCTACATAATCAGCAAAGGCAGCAATGATGCTACCATTGGTGCTACCAACTTCAAAAGGCCATTTTATCAATGCTGCAAATGAAATTGGACTAAGGCAACTATCCTAAGGCAAGTTCTTGCTGGTGTTCCCAGGGAAGGAGAACGCACTACCTACTCGTGTCATAAGCACCCAATCATTCAGCAAGTCTTGTAAACACGAAGAAATTTCTCACTTGCGTCTATTATGGAGGAGCTCAATAAATAGCCACTCGTGACCCACCATGTCATATGTTGTCTGAATGCCCAGGGAAAAACCCAGGATTAATCAATCTTTCACACAAGCTTTAATTTCAAAAGGGCTTCATTCTGGAGACCATACAACACGGGAGCACCATTCCAACACTACGTAACACGGCAATTAATTCCTCCATTTCAAATGGCAAAGTCAGTCTCAACGTATTTTTTGCCATCATGCCAACAACAAATTATGCACAACGAAATAGGAATAGGAATTAATTTAACTAGACCAAAGAGAGCATCCACTCCATGTGCAGTAAGGAATAAAACTGAACACAAAACAGACCAGGCAACATTAACAGTCAGGGAGCTACAACTACAATCCCAGGCAAGCAAGCAAAAGCCAAATCTGATCAAACCTTTGTGAATGTTGACAAAAGTGAACAACCTTCCCTGGAAACCGTAACGAGGAGGCAGTCACGTGCGGTCTTGTGCCCAGTAACCGAGCCAGCCAAACCTCGGAACTCAGCAGGGCTTATCTGTGGGGGAAAGTGGACACTCAAGGAGGAAGTGGGTAACTGATTCCCAATTTTCCCCATCCCCATAGGCTGGGGAGATTCACAAACCCAGCTCATGTGCATGATCATTCAAAACGATATGGCTGGTCTGGAGTCTTGAAAGGAATCTGGCATCTTCCAAGAAAAAAAGTTGAATTTGTGAGGCACCGAGACAGTTGGCCGATGCCATTAGAGGTCACGGCCTCTGTTCTCACCCATCCACTCATTCTCCTGCCAACTACGTACCAAGCTAGCAATTACTTGATAATACCCCTTGTTACCAATGGGTATATCAGGAAATTATTGCTATCCATGCACATGCTTAGCACGTCTGCTTGAGATCTTCATGCAGTCTCTAAAACGCAAGTTCAGTTATAAAACCTAGAAGCGACAAACTTCAAGGAAGACAAAGCATCTTATAAGATAATAAAACTTGTGACGTGGAAGTCTAGTCCTCGTCAACCGCAATCGAAATTTCTACCATTTCAGCCAGAAGAATGCTAGGCTTAGCGGATAAACGTTTTGATGATGATAGTTTCAACATAATGACAATTATCAATGTTTAATGTAGCATCACAATAAATGCTGAGAATCAATGTCGGCCAAACTCTTGTAGGTTATGGTTTAGAATGCCAAAAACCAAGATCAAATACACTAGCCAGCTCAAGGTCCAAAATCCAGGCAATCACCGCAGAATAGAAAGAAGAGGCACGAACGGTAAAAAGACCAGCTTGCTGCAAGAGCTGAGCCCCGAATTCTGTTTCCCCCAACAAGCTCAGTTTCCTTGCACTTGGCATACAGTAGCCCACAAGAAGATGGCCTAAACAATCTTTCTCTCCTCGACCATGATTTCTTACGTTTTCACAGTTTCTTCTTCACCCAAATCAACTGGGGAGGAATAAGCCCTGTTTCGACGTGCAATGCAAGGACTGATGTTGGACCAATGCAACCGGTAACTGTCCTAAGGCATCTGTTTACTGCCACTTAGAGGTTTTAAATCACACCCGGTGAAGGGCACAGAAAGAGTAGGTGATAATCAACACTTGGCTGAATGTAGCTCTTAACATCTCACGCAAAACTGAACTATCTAACAAACCCCGATCACCAGATAGAAATTGAAGAATCCTTGACCAATCGCTGCATGAACAGTTGCACCTTCCTCCGGCCAAGTTAATCTAGAATCAAGCAGGTTTCATACGAGTTTTAAGCTCATGACTGTCTGACCTGAAATCTTCAAACTGACCCTAGGTACGTCATATTAGGAAACGACCATAATCTGGAACTTACTAGGAGACAGCGACAACCTGACCCCGAACCTCAGTCAAATCAATATTGGTCTGTAAAGAAACCAGAACGCCCTCCAAACTGTCGCCCACCAGTCACATTGCCACGTTATTGGCAAATGCTGTACGTTGGCATGAAGTGCCTCTGGTACCAAGAGGGAGTTAATGACTAAGAGCAAGGTACATAAACATCTATCCTGAGGCAAGCCTCTACTCGTAGTATAAGGAAAGAAGAGATGGGCTCAACAAAAGTGACAAGAATAGGTGCCTGGAGCATTTTCCTTAAATACCTGAGCCCAACTTCAGGCTCTGTAAGCTGGAAAGACCAAGTCGAGGATAGCGTGTCGTATGCTGTCCTGATGTCCTGGAAGAAACTGACCATGACACCAACCATGATCCAAGCCTCACGTATAACAGTCAGCAATACAAATTGGCATCTTGAAGACTTCAACCACAATGGAAACCGACTGGGCATCATTAAGTAAATTCTTTCCCTTCAAATGCCAACTCAGACTCTTGACAACCAATCTCTCGACAGCCTTTCCTACGAAGGAGAGAAGAGCAGTGGACCTATAACTGGATAGGAGCATTCTCTCCTTATATACCAGCTTTTGGCACTGGGACCAGGATGGCAGACTTCCATGGCTCAGGTGCACTGCCTTCATCTACAATCTGGTTAAAGAATTGGACCAGGTTTTTCTTTCCTCTTGCCTAGAGAGTTCCTTCATTTGCAAATAAGATACCCATCAATGCCTGAGGAACCCTTACAAGAAGCACTGAGAGCTGCCTGCAGTTCTGTTACCGTGAATGGGGCATCCGGACCTCACGATTGTACAATGGGTAATAGACAAAAGGGGTCGGTAAAGGGCTTGCGATTTAAGCCGCTGAAGTGTGGAAGTATGGAAGACATCTAAACCTTTAAAAATCTTCGTTCTTGTCCATGCATCTTATGCGTTCTGAGTTTCGTCACTGTAGGTGACGGCTGTTGAGCACTTGGGCAAAATAGATGAAGTATGGTGGTGTTCAGCCATTCAAAACTACACTGCAATGCCTGAAGTTAGTGCAAATTCGACTTCAGTGAGGATAGATTATTATAAATTGAAGCAGTTACTGGCACGAAGTGAACTGGCCATTCGAATTACTCGCTTTCACACATAAAAAAAGTGACGTATGAGTATTTCATCTCAATTTTAAAGGAGAAAAGTTATTATGTCGCATAGCATTTAAATGCAAAAACAAAACTTTTGTGTACGGGAATATTTTTAAAGCACTTAAAAAAAGTTTTAGCAAAAATAAAACGATCGTACTGCAGAAGCTATCTATTGTATTATTCACATAAAAAAAAGTTACTCAAAGTTGATACGGGAGTTTGAAATAATACAAGAAAATGAAGCAATTAAATGCGCCACTATTTACTCATATAATACTCAAAACCAGGAATTAATCAGCAGCAGCAGCAGTACTACAATTAAAAATAACGTTTTTTTTTTCATTCTTCGTGCGCATGCTATGTCTTGCTACGGTGCCTAACAATTCTTCGTGCACGTGTTATGTATTTCCAACTTTCGTCTAAACAGTTGATTGTTGATGGGTCAAATGAAAGAATCCATGTTTTAGCTAAAAGCGAAACACCGGGAGAGGCTAGGTCCAGGATATTCAATTACCGTGCAGCATGCACGGGTCCAGCAAGTATTATATAAATTTAACATAGGGTTACTTGCTTACTGAATGCTGGATTTCTCAGGGCTTATTTTTAGCCTTCAATCAAACTTACGCATGCGACTTTTCCGGGGCTGCACCAAAGGGGAAATGTCACGGGGAGGCGTTTTCGGGGGGTGCGGTAGAGGGTGCCAGGGCAAGTGTGTGTGGCGGGCAATGCGCGCTACCGAAGTGAATTGTTTCAAAGGATCAACTTAAACATGGGATTACTTGCTTACTGAATGCTGGATTTCTCAGTGATAGGGTTTTTTTTAGCCTTCAGTCAAACACACGCAAGCGACTTTTCCGTGGCTGCACCAAAGGGAGAATGTCACGGGGTGACGTTTTCGGGGAGGGGGAGGCGGGCAAGCGTGTATGGGGGGACACGTATGCGAATCCGAGAGGGGGCAGAAGTGTGGGGATTGGGGGTTAAAGTAATTGTGGGGGGGGGGGAGGCCATATGTGGGAGCCATTCACATGTTCGGTCTTCGGTTTGATAAATTTAAAACCAAAGACCAAACACCTGAGATGCCAGAGGGAGGCGGAGAGATATTCAGAACCCACACTATGGGTTCAGGAACGGGAGTGCAGGAACGGGAGTGCAGGAACGGGATGCAGCGGGGTGCGGCAGGGGAATAGAGAGCAGGGATGTGCTGGTGGTGGGTAGGGGGAGGGGGGTTGCGCAGCATGCGCACGGGCACAACTAGTATTATATAAATTGCGGAATTGTGGTCAGTTAGATGGATGGTGTTGGTGGTCCGTTTGATGATATGGCGAGCGAGCAATATGAGCTAGGTCGAATACTCGAGTGACTTTGGGTACCGCGTGTCTGTTTGTTTGTCTGTTTCGTAGATCGTAATCTTGATCCGATTTGGCTGAAATTTCATGATAAGGGAGGTTTGGCAAATGAAATTCAAGACCTCGAAGATGAAATTCCAACCTCTCAAATATTTTCGTAGATATTCGCCTATTCCGTTAGATGGGTAAGCATATTTTTAGTAGCGGTGGCAAGAGAGCCCCGAGCAGCACAGAGCCATTTGACGTAGTCGCCTTAGCCGTAATAAACCATAGTGAAAGTTCCTTTAGTGTGCAAAATGAAGAAAATAATTACAAATGGTAAGAAAAACATTATTACCGCCAATTTTATAAGTTTTGAAACAATGCACCAGTTTCTGTTATCATTTATACACCCTCAAGTGTGGTAGAAGAGCTTTGGCTTACATATGAACTGGTTACGAAAATTACTCGGAATTAAATTTTACAGCATAACGGGAAAAAAACGTGCCTTTGTAGCGTATCTCGCTCGGCCAAATATTTGTGCTTACGGTGCGGTGATTGGACAATGGTCAATAGGGTAGTTGGGCAATTGTTCTGGTACTGGTACTGTTCTGGGAATTATATGCTTGAACAATTAAAAAAAATTCTTTTAAAAAATACTTTAAAAAATTCAATTAAAAGATACCACTCACGTAGTAGGTAAAATATTTTTAGTGCATAAATAGCATCGTCGATCGTAAAAAGTTAAGATACAAAGAAATACGTAAAAATTAAAAAGAACTTGGTGGCAGTTTCGGAATTTAGTCCTGATGACGGGACGTAACTGTATCCCGAAAATGTCAATACATTCTTTATATATTTTTAAAATACTTTTTACATTTATTGACCTGTACTTTTTATGTGCGACGATGTTCTTATGAACTAAGAGATTTTACCTACTGCGCCAGTCAAGACAGGCATTTTTTAATTGATTAAAATGCTTCACTTCTTGTAAATACTTTTTTTTTTTTATATCTGCAGCAAACTGAATCCCGATCCCGATCCCCATACCTTTCCAGCACATTTTGTCTATAACGGCCGATAGAGCAGCCGACACGATATATGTCGGATATCCAATGCGATGTTTAACGCTCTGCCTCTATTTAATAACAATTTTATTAGATTATTTATTAGCTTAGGTTTAAAAGATCCTAGGCGTCATCAGATTACACTGTCGACAAAATGTAGCAAAGCGAAGAAACCAAACAGCAAACCTGCTAACAAATAAACCAACAAACAACAAGCAAGCAAGCAAACAAATAAACGAACGAATGATACACTGGCCACAGGACACAGGCAGTTGTTTAAGTGTGCATTGGAGACTGCGTTTTGGTTCATCTTTTCAGTTGCTCTTTGCATCTTATTTCTTTGTCCATTTGCTTTCGTAACGCTGGATGACATTGTTTCTCAACAACGGGTCCGATCTTTTTTTTACAAACCACCTCTGGCTGTATCGCTATCAGTGAGCAAGATCAGGCTATAATTTATGTGGTCGTTATTGCGTGATGCATCAATTAAAACCAACCAACCACCAAACCAACAAATCAGGAAACCATCACTTCCACTGACTCCATAATGGAGCGCGCCCCGCTTTCTTTGCTGTTTGGCTGGGTTTCCCACTTCCCTCTTCCAAACATTAATTTTCAAAATCAGAATGCCGAAATATTTCGTGAAATGAGCCTATGACGAAGTGGTAATCTACCTAAAACCAAAACTGGTTTAAGGAAGCCGCCAAGTTTCCAAAGAGGTTCGGTCTTTGAAAGTAGTGATATCATTCAACCAGGGAAAGGCCTCTAAAGTAGCTAGCTACTTAGCTAGACACATAATTATTAAAATCATATTCGTTTAAAATAATATTGCATAAGCTAAAATCATTTAAAAATACAAAACCCCCAGTAAAATTAACATTTTGCCTTGTACTTTCTAAACAATAAGAGACAGCTGCTTGGGGTTAAGACCATTGGAAAGCCAGTGAAAAACCTTCAAAATGATGTACACAAACGTCAAAATCGGTCGACGAGAAGTAAAAAAAGATCTTCAATTTGGTTTACTACCATTTATCTGAAAAAGGCTCAACGTCATAGTTTGTTTGATAGGGAAAACTAATCAGAAAGTAAGAAACTTTGACTTAACAAAATAAACTTTGACCTTCAAAATAAACTAACTATTACCTCGTTGTTGTTTGGCATCTTGTTTCATGGCTTTTGGCCGATTTTGACCACCTGCATTATTCCTCAACGACATGTCCGATTCCGGATTTTTTTTTACAAATCATCTCTAGGGCGTCATCAAGTTACATTCGACAAAATGGAGGGAAGCGAAGAAACCAACCAACAAGCCAACTAACAAATAAACCAACAAACAAACCAACAAACAAACCAATAAACAAACAAACAGACAAACCAACCAACAAAGCAACAAACAAACCAATCGACAAATCAACAAATAAACGAACATACCAGCAAATCAACAAACAAACAAACACACCAACAAACAAACAAACCAACAAACAAACTAACAAACAATCAAACAAACGAACGAACGATTGATACACTGGCCACAGGCAATTGTTTGAGAGTGCATTGAAGACTGC
>JAHWFP010128681.1:11705-34142 GCA_023313725.1 Lithobius niger | reverse complement strand
CCCCAATCGACCTGGTTGTTTTTTTGTTCGTTTTTTTGTCAGGTTTATTAAATAACAAAAGTCTTGCTGTATGCTTACGTCGTTCAGTGGAGATTCCCCCTAAACATTAACGTGCTACGTGGATAAGAATGGCCGAATATGACATCTGTGTGGATATGCTCTTAATATTGGGGGAATGTAGGGGAATCGGAGAACAGCCGCAGCCATGTATGCCAACCAATACCGGGTAGACCTGCTAAATCACAAATGGCATTTAGCCAGGTTGAGCAACGTTTACGATGTTCTGGTACTTTGAAACCAACAAGACGAGTGAGACCATCAGTGCACCATTTAATGCACCATCAAAGAAGTGGAGATCAATGATGTGATCTTGGTCCCCACTTCTTTGATGGTGCACTAAATGGTGAAAGTTTTACCGACTTCTTGGTAGAGATTCTACCTCAATTGCTGGAGAATGTGCCTTTGAAAATACGTACCAGTATGTGGTATCAACAGGATGGAGCACCACCTCAATTCACCCACGCTGCACGTGAAATATTACATACAGTGTTTCCCCATAGATAGATTGGCCGAGTTGGATCGGTACCCTGGCCTCCGTGGTCACCAGACATCACGACGTGTGACTACTTCCTATGGGGATTCCTTAGGATCGGGTGATGTCAACAGCTTCCACGATGCACGATGATATGAAGGAAAGGATTCGGAGGGCTTGTGCTGATATTACCCCGGAAATGCTAACAGCAGTAAGGGCAGATTTCCACATAAAAACCGAAAAATGTTTGGAGTTTGCTGGTGGTCACTTCGTATATCTGTGCCATTAAAATGAAAAACAATTTATCCCGCTACATTACCCTAACTGCTTATTTAATTTTAGCTTCCTCACTTCTGTATGTTCACTCTGCAAAGACAAGAGAGGCATAGCATCGCATGGAAATGCAGGATTCTTGGCAGCTGGCTTCACTGCAGTGCAGCCAGCATGTTCAGAGTTAGCTTTTAAACATCATCGTAACTATTTTATTTATTATCCGATTTTGAATCTGTTTTTTTGTTGTTGGTCATATTGTATCCTTGCGTCCAACTTTCTAATTTACTTTTTTGCTGTATCATATCTCGTTTGGAAGATAGCACTAGGATTACCTTGAAATAATAATTCAAGGCCATTCCTTTTTTCTCGTGTAAACAAACGTCCCCCATCACACCTATTATTGCATTTCTATCATTATTATTCTCTCATTAGCCAGTCTCAGGATATGGGCTTGTAATACTTTAGTTGGATAACCTTGTATATAAGGACTTCCATTTACCATGAACGGCAAATCAACCGTCACGTGCATTATGGACTATGTCAATGTTTAAGAGATTGTTAGTTGCTGTGTTACTTTTCAAGAACACGTCTTATTTATCCAACAAAGATACATAACAATACCGCACAGCACTTGATATGGTCACTGTTTGTCTTATGTATAATTAAACCGAGATTGAAGATGAGTGGATCCAGATGAAGATTTTGTAGATTTTTCCGTACGACTTGCACAAATTCCGTCTCCTACAAGATTATTAATGCTAACACATATTCAAATGATGTCATCCCCAAGAATAGTAATGTCAGACCACCCACCTACTCCCATAATTCAAACAAGACCACATATAGAGCTTAAAATCACAAGAAGCCATGAAAGAAGTAGCAGTAATTGTTATTTCAATGTTTACTTATGACAGTTTCCAAGAAGGAGTACTTCTTGACTCTACAGTTATGCGGCAGATGTTGTATTGTTCACAAAAATATATTTACTGCGTTCTTAAAATTTAAGCGTTAGTTCTTTTTTATTTACTAGATTCCTTATAACGCGTGTATAGCAAACTATCAAATTGCACGATATTGTTTAACATTTATTGATATTAAAAGCTCATCGCGAAGCAATGTTCACAATTCTTTAACCTCCACATTATTGTCAGCACCTACCGTCCAGTCCTTAGTTCTAAAGTATTCATTTAATGCTTCATGCTCAATAATATTCTTGAAATTTTGTATAATAGCTAATATTTTTGGATGACAGTTTTTGAATTGAGTACAAAACGTAGCCATATTGTGGTCACTTGTTATCCTTAAGGAAGAACTAATCTATGTATGACATATCAAAAGCACCGATAATAATATTTTGTTGCTCTATGAAGTTGTTCATCTCTACAATGTTAGATTCGACCCTGCCATTTAGTATATAAAAGATGTGGAGAATACCTGAACAAAAATCCGTGCTTATAGCCTCAAGGTTTGTGCCAGACCTACGAATATCGCAGGTTAGTTTTTTTTTTTACAAAGACTGCTACTAGATCCCTAATAAATCCCTATTGCATTCTATCACACAATAAGGTAAATTCATGACCAATATTGAGTCAGCTACCGATTGAGGCACCCTAGCCTCAACACCCAAAAATAGGTCATAGTTGTCTGAGGAAAGAATGAGGTACAGTTCTCCCATTTTGAGTTTAGTGCTTCTTGCGTTTAATAACAACAGTTTAATTTAGAAAAACAATGTTTTTTTGGCACCCAATACCGTGGAATCACTCACTGGTACACTTGGATGGAAAAGTGCGACATTTTTTCATGTATCAATTTCAAGAGGATATATTAAGAAACAAGGTGACTCCATTAGATTCACGACCTTATTCACAGTAGAATATGAGTGGGTAGGGTAACCTTAAGCTACTTATTCATAATATGTTTCCGCCATTTTCAATAAACATTAGTACTTTTTACCACTCTATGACAGTTTGGCAGAATGAGGTTTACTAGTAGTTCTTTACCAAATGGAAAGACATGTAATCCATCTGATGATAGTAAGCTACTCTCGATTTTTATTGTATTCCATAATAAAATAGGGTTTCCACTTTCTTTTCAACAGAGGCCATAACGTCACCATTACAAATGAGAAGGTATGATCGTAATCGATCACAACTCATTGCTGAATCAACAGTGGGAAATTCTACTAAGCTGATGTTAACATTAGGCCCATCTTTTGTAGAGTTTCTGATTGCATATTCGGTATTAGTCCCTCAGGAGTGTCAAATCAAATATTGTTTGTGCCAAAGACAACACGGCATGAGAAATCTTGCTAGACGGCCGCAAAATCGGTGGAGTAAATGCAGTTACATGTACTATGTGTGCAGCACAGAACACCACGTTTGTTACTATCAATAGCAATTTAAAATTTCTCATCTGTGAATCTCTCATTATTGCGTATACATCTGTATTATTTTCTTTTGGTAAATAGAATACTGTTTCACCGGAGTGACAATAACGTCATAGACCTTAGAACCATGACGTTACCTGTCTAATTTTATGTAGTTCATGTGGATTGTTTTTTTTTTTCTGTTAATTACATACTGGCTCTTCGTGCCGATATTGTTGCCATGTTTCTATATTTAATTTATTTTATCGTTTTTGAACTTTTAACCTAAAACACTGTTCTCTGTTTTTTTTATTGATTTTGCAATTTTCTTGCTTTGCATTTTTATTTTAATTTTGGTTGCTTAACAGCCTTAGGCTGAGTGTTAGTGACCCTCCGGTACACTTCAGAACTTTGTGCTCCTGCACCAAATGCTTTATTGTTATTATTAGCTCTCCTCGTTAAAAAGATGCGGTTTATGCTTGGTTGGGTGGTTGGTTGGGTGCTTGGGTGCTTGGTTGGTTGGGGATGATCATCTTCTCCTCTGAAAGTAGATGGCTGCAAATATGAGAAGTTTGTCAAAAGAAAGCAAATTAACCCGTTCGTTGTGTAGGCCTATTTTTAAAGTCCGAGCTGGGTCCTAAATGACCGAAATTAACGAAAAATGACCATTTGGAACAATCGGCAACACTCACCCAACAATGCATCAACAATACATGACGTCATGATTGTTGCCCAATTTTTTTCTGGAGCGTCCATCAACAATAGTCTGGCGTCAACAGACCAACGAGGAGCGAGTCACTAGAGTCCGGCCACTGAAAGAATGACTCAGTGTTCGTTTAATATCGCGCTTTTTTGCCAGTAGGATAGGTGCACCTTGCCAACAGCGACTTCAATTGAGCCCAGACATGGCGTCGAATTCGACTCCATTAGCGAAGCGCGGTAAAACTTATCACAGTCAAACTCTGGAGATGTTTAAATCGTCGTCTAGTATTTCGAATCCAGGATGAGTGAATTGGAGAGTATAGAACTAACACGCAATCCAGAAAGTGTGCATTGGCTGCTACTGGAGTGTTGTAACGTTTTGCTAAAATGCTACACGTCTCATGTAAGGAGCGTTAAGCCTATAGCTTTTCCGGGCAAGTGATGTAGAGATGCCAGGAAAAAAAAAGGCCGCGTCTATCATCCATTTCGCAGCTCAATTTTTTCGACACGTCATAAGACGTATTATTGTAGACATGCGTACAAGTAAACAACTCCCTATTGTTAAGAAAGTGTCGGCAGAGCAAAGGAATGCTTGGGATATCCTGGAAAAAGGATAGCCGTCTTGTTAGAAGTCTTGGTTGGTAAATAAAAATAAAAATCCATTGTGCTCCTATTTGTGTTATTTCCCAGCTGCTGATTACACTGTACTGTATTACAAACTAAATTGACAAATTGGCATGAGGATTGGTGGGGGGGGGGGGGCAAATCGCAACCTAGTTTTCCATAATTTTATGGTAGTAATCGGCGCTATACAGCAATTTAAGTAAGGGGCGGTGATAAAGAAAACGCGGGATAACGATGCACCGATTCCTTGTTTCGTGCTACGATTCAAAATGTTTGTCAACAGAACAAATCATTGAAAGAAGATACGTGCAACACTACAGAGTTAACGTCTGGATACAAGAAATCTCACGAAATGATCGGGAGTGGACAAAACAGATGTTGATTTACAGCTGAACTTTGTATACGTATGTAAACAAACGAGAGGTCAACGAGAGAGTTTGACAATTAACACTGTCAATGTATTTGTTTCCCCGTTTATCTAGGATTTGCACACGTTTCAAGGTAACAAGTGTAAATTTATTGTAAACTATTGTCGACTCGCCAGGCTTTTGTTATTAAAAGTAATAGAACACTGCCGAAATCACGAGACTGCTACGGCCGATTTAACAGTTGCCGTACGCAGTCCAACAGTTTTTCGTGTTAGGTAGTATGCTTATTTTAGACATGTGGAGCTCGTCTTATTTTTCATTTGTCTTATTTTACTTTATTTATTTAAAGTTACTTATTTAATAAAAAAAATTAAAGGGATTTAATTTAATATTTCACTACTATTTTGTTTGTTTGGATTTTGGGCAGCTGAATTAGGATGGCTTGCCTGCGTTACTTGTTGTTGCCTGGCAACCATTAGGGGAGGATGAATGATGCTTTAAGCGAGAGCGAAGTTTATATTTTCAGTAACGAACCTTGTTTTTAAGTGTATATCGTTTTTAAAAGTACTTCTAGTGGAACAAAAATTTTCTCACTTCACTATGTTATGGAAGGAACCCCAAATTATCTTTCTTTACTGCTAAAATTATTTTATGTGTTGACGTAGCCATAACAACGTCTCAAAACGATCATTCCAATTGAATTCATTGCTCGATCCGATCGTGTGACCGAAGCGAACGAAATCTGCGTTCGTCGTCGGAAACAGCACTTTTTCGTAAATACATTTAGTAAGTAATATAGGCTAAATATTTATTCATAGTGAAAATGACCGACTTTCTACATTGGATAAAAGGTCATTGGCCCCAGCCCAAAAGTTCGACAGGTATAGATACTGATTTTATAACATTACAACTCGGGAATGACATTATTTGACCATTTTTAGTTTTGTTTAAACTAAAAACCATGGCGTGTTCAGTTGATGTGTGATGCATGGTGGTCGGCTGTGGTGGTGGTTACGTTTCTTAAGTTGCGCTGATTGAGTGAGCGACGAAGCGAACGAAATCAGCGTTCGTCATAGGAAACAGCACTTTTTTCTAAATACATGACGTGTATTTTCCTGCAGACATCTTTTCGACTTTTAGGGAGACTTGTTTGATCGACGATGCTATCGATCTCTGTGATTACGTGTCAACACTGGGACTTAGTTGTGCCCTAGGATAGAAAAAACACCGAAGCGGAACTAGAACTGTTTGCACATGCTGGAAACATAACTTCAGTAATTTAGATTTCAGTGCAGGAATAACATTTATATCGAAAAGGCACTCGATTGCCAACAACAAATACGTACCAGATTCTTACAATGCATCTTTCTGGCCTATATGTAGAAGATTTGGATATCAACAATCTGTATGGACTAGAAATATGGAATATATTCCATATGATCGATTCTGTTGGTTGACAAAGAAGGAAATTTACAAATAATCCTTGTCAGAGATATAAAAAAAATACAATTTTATTTTTATCTTGGAAGTGGACTTGAACTACCCATCCGAGATTCACAACACTCACGACGACTATCCTTTTTCATGGAGGACTATCCTTTTTTTACAATAAACGTTTGTTTGGTTACTCATGGAGTTTCAGTTGCCTTCTTTTCCATAACAGAGTGGCTTGTGTATTTCGCGTTGAAACTGGTAGAAGTAAAAAGAACAAGGCAAAGTAGAGTAGGAACAACTCTCAATCTACAAGGCAATGGCAATAGAAATAGTGGCAACGAAAAACAGAGCTCGCTATCGCTCATCAGTAACAAGATTCTGTAACCTGTTAGTTGTGTCCAAAGATACAACTAAAGTAGACTAAAGTAGAGTTCAAAGTCGAAGAACTACTCGCACGAATCGAAAGAAAACTTGTGGCAGTTGGTAACTCGTCGGAGTGAAGAGTTACGTAAGGAGGCAATTCATTTTAAAGTTTTTGAACATCCTTTTCTAGATATCAATCTCAGAAAAATTTACGGCATCTTGAGGTTCAATAGTAGCTGCTACTTTAGTTAAACGTTTTTTCCCATATCATAATTTTCCCGTTTTAAAACGTATCCTAGTCCGGTTTCTCCTTTCGAATCAGCACCTGTAACATGACCATCTTCCCCTCTCGATCATTTCAAAGACTGTCCAAATTCGTTAACTGTCATATTGTTCTGAAATTTCTTTTTTTTTTATATATAAACAGAAAAGAAAAGAAATTTCAAAAAGTCTCATTCTTTCTGGTTTACAAATCTCTCAAATCTGATGCAATCAAATTCTCTAGAAATTAAGACTGAGAATGCAACAGAGTTAAAAAAAAGGGTGTAAAGTACGTATTGTCTCCTTCCATACAATTCAAGGACTTAAAAGGAATAGGTTCTCCCATTTCGAACAAAGATTACAAGTATAAGGGTTGGATTTTTTCCTCGAACCCCGAAACTCAAATGTGTTGAAAAATCTTAAACGATACATCTGCGAAAAATTAGAAATTCAAACCGATGAGCAGAAACCAGTTTCTTTCACACTGTTCAGTTACCCCAATTACTCGCACCCCATTTCAATCTGCTACATATTCTGGCAAAAGGCTGATGACAATTTGGATAAGGCACTCTGGTTTAGAACGTGTGTGTACAACAATATCCAAAAAAATAAAGGAAATGTTATGGAAAAACGGTAGTTTAATTTGCCACCGTGCGAAAATATGGCTTCGCCGGCCGTGTACGTTAGCAACGACACTCCCAGAACTGTAAAACTTTGGTGTAACGCAAATTACGGCGGCGTTGAATCTAATACATTCGACAAAAATTTTTTCTGACAAAGACTTTGTGAGTGTGATTTCTGAATAAATTTAAAAAAAAACAATGGATATTCAAAATTATGACATGTTCGTTCGAAGCAAGAAACCCCAAAACCACCCATTTCTGCCTTCGAACGTCAGATGCCTGATTATAGGACCAGCAAATTGTGGGAAGAAGAATTTACTGTTTAATTTCATCTGTAAAGAGGGTTGGTTGAATTATAACATATTATACGTGTATAGAAAAACAGTTTGTTCGGCTGCGTTGATTACTAGTTTGTTCCTACTCCTTCCACACCTTGGGCCACTCATCTCCTTCCCCTATCCCTTACTCTCTCCCTTCCCCCTAGACATCATCCAACAAGCCGTAATCATCCCTTTCCCAGTTCACACCACCGAAAGAGGAGGACAATGAGGGCCTGTTAAATTTTGGTAACTATTTTTGTAAACTTGTGTTTTGGTCGCCTAAAGCTCAACGACGGGTTCTGTTTTCTCGTTCGAGTTTTTCCAAGTTAAGGGTATTGCAGTTTTGTTAATTGTGAGTTTTTTCTTGCTTAGGATTTTTGGTTTGTGGATTTTTAATCCTTTGGGGGTGTAAACTTGAGGCTTTTTTACGTGCGTGTTGTGTGCTCACAGTAAACTCGGTTACTTGTTACTGCACTTAATAATGATGTTTTTTTTCCTTTCAGTTCATGTTCACGATGGCGTGTCAGGAGCCAATAAATGGGTTAGGGTTTCACTAATTCTCCATTTTTTAAAAAATTATTACAGGATAGGGTTTATCCACTACATTGAGAGCGTACTTGCCATGTTGTGTTCCTGTTGGGTCCCTAAGGGGGATACATTCCCTATAATGGGGCCAAAAACAGGCGGTGGTGGGCTTGCAAGGGTCCAGGGCCACGTTAAATCCAGGGTGTAGTGCAGGGGAGAGACTGAAGGCCTCCGTTTCTAGTGAAGGGCGAGTGTACGTCCTACTGTGGTTCCGTCTAGTCGGCGTAGTGTCGTACTGCCAAAGTATAGACCCGTTCTGGTAAGTGGTGCAAAGTTGTACGTGGATGACAGTCCACATAAAAATGGGCGGCTTGAGGCTCCAAGGGTTATGGTTTAGAATGGGTGTTGGATTGAGACATCTCCTGAAGAGACAAGGCTGGTGGAAACGGTCAAAGTTTGCATAGGGTCAGCGATAGACCCGTGCAGTTCGGACCATCGGTTGCCCCTAACTGTGAGGTTAGATGGTGATCGCTATTGACTGGGTCACCGGCCGGTCAACTCATTGGCTTTTGAGTTGGCTGAATGTACAGTTAACACAAACTCAGTGTGCCCATTGCCCTACCCTTCACTAGAAGGGGATGTGAGCTGGGTGAGGTACGGTTATGGCTTGTTGGATGGTGTCTAGGGGGGAGAGAGTAGAGGGTAAGGGAAGGAGAGGAGAGGCCCGGGTGTGGAAGGAGTAGTAACAAACTAGTATTTTGGTACACTATAACCTGAAAGAAGTTTCACTCCTACACTTGAGTTGTCTTTAAACGTTATAAATGACAATTAGGTTTATTAAACCAAACAACAGTTACATTGACAATAGGCATTAAATGGTGAGAGAAGTTATTGATTTTACAAGTTTTAATCACGGCCAAGGGGCTAAGAGCTATGAGAACACTGATAATTAATTCGGGGTGTTTTTTCCTGAAGTCGTGCAACAAATGCAATAATGGCACCAGCAATTGGTGATATCTTTGTATAGAAGCACCAAAAACACTATGAAGGAAGAAGCAACAACAATTACGCTTAAATTTCACAGCGCTAATCACTCAATCCTAATAAATTATGGCACATTACTTGGGTACGAAACTGGGTTTCGTAACTATCGACGCAGGGAACCATTTAAACCTCTACTTGACGTAAATAAAACCAGACATTAACAACCACGCAGGTCACTATGTCTCAAAATCGTGCTGGCAATCGCCTTTACCTGACCTCACCTTGTAAACAACTTAAGACGGGAATTACGTCATCGCAATGAATAGAAATGGAAGTATTGAAGTTTATTTACATGAAAAGGTCAATGAAGTTGTGGAAACCAATAGCAGACGAGAGGTGTGAAGCATGGTCAAGTCAGGCACTGCACTGATGAAATGGGAACGACGGGGATTCAGCATAAAAAAGATGCTGCGGCTTACATCTTGATGGCTTTCTTCTCCGATTTTTAACGTGACGTCTACACTGAGCTACGTCACTATGACCGACGTGGCCCATAATGACGTCTTGGAGGACGGAATAGACTCACATAGCTGATTGGCAGCAGCAGGTCTCCTCACGACAATGCTCCGTCGCCGACATCACCAGTTAAGAGTACAGAATGCATTCCTATTCGATAAGCGATATGTAGTGGTTTTAAACGGAAAAGAGAATTTGCATAAAGCTTAGATGTTCGTGTGTGATTAAATTTAACAATAATGATAGTTAAGATAGTGGCTTAATTAATAATGAGAGAATGAAAATGCTATAATTATAGCAATTAAGATACACGTAAATACTTACGAGAAACAAATAATATTAAGAATTATGGAAGTAAATTTGTAACAAACAAGTAACATGATAGTTCCATCATGAATTGCCGCTAAGTTTGATACCCACACCAAAAATATAAGTGAAGCAATGGTCAAAAGAGCAAAACTCATCGAAACTGCAGAATGACACGACAAGTAAGGCCTTGTCGGAAGTTAGTGGTAAAAGATTAACGCTGTGTACGTCAGCAATGATACTCCAAAAACTGTAATACTTTGGCGTAACGTAGATTACGGCAGCGTCTAATCTAATACATTCAACGAAAAATTTTCTGACAAAACATTATGAGTTTGATTTCTGAATAAATTTAAAAACAATGGATATTCAAAATTACGATTTCCTCGTTCCAAGCAAGAAACCCCAAAATCACCCATTTCTACCTTCGAAAATCAGATACCTGACTATAGGACGGGCAAATTGTGGGAAGACGAATTTACTGTTTAATTTTATTATGTAACGAGGGTCGGTTGGATTACGACAGATTATACATGTACAGAAAAATTCTGTACCAACCAAAATACCAAGATTTACAGTCTATATTTTTCGAAATTGTGGGAACCCTAGGATGGGATATAGCAAGTTTTCACGACTCTCAAATCGATTTGATCCCTTCCGAGGAGTTGGATTCCAAGTTTTGTAATCTCGTGGTTTTTGATGATGTTCTTTTGGTCAAACAAAAAATAGAGTTTACTTCGCTCAAGGACATCATTCTATTACCGACGATTTTTATTGCAGTCAGTCTTACACCAGAATTCCCAAACAAGTGGTTAGAGATAATGCCAATTTATTAATCGTATTTCCCGTGGATGATTTAAACATTGTACAATATCATGTCACGCTGGAATAGAATTTGCAGATTTTAAAACGTTGTGTATAATGTGTTGGAATGATCCGTGAGGTTTTTATCATTGGACCAAACATTAAACGAAGGGGGTTATAAACGTTCATTTTCATTCGCAAATAAAAGGAGCGGGCAAGCGAGTGCAAGAAGAATCTTTACAATAGTTTTTAAACCCGTTGTCAGTATGTTGAAAACAACCGTCACAAAACCAACACCCGCAGCGAGTACTTTGAAAGAAGTTGCTGGCTTTTCAACTGAAATACGACGATAAAATAAACTAATTATTACTCCCGTAAAAACTTTTAAATCTGAGAAGGAGGATGATGAGGAAGGGTGGGAAACCGAGGGGACAATGCACGATACCGAAAAATTTGATTAGTCGACACCTCTTAGTTTTTCGATCATTTGATTCCGACATCTCGAGTTCCTCCCGATTCTCCCAATGTATCCGAATATGTGACTCCGGCTCTGGCTATGAGAGCCGAATATACATCTACCAGTGCAGGGCCGGAAGTCACCGCAGTGCTCTCGGCAATTCAAAACAGACTCGCTTCGACACCTCCAGAAACTCCAAATTATCCCACCCTCAGACCCTTAGATAGTCTGTTACCGGGACAAATCATAGGGCAAACGGCTAAACATTTCCTTCTCAAATTTTTCGAAAATCTTAAAGAGACTGATCCTGTCTTCGGACTGCAATACGACATGAAAACTGCAGAAATGAGCATCGCTAATAAACACATAAAAATATTCGAAAATGACATAATGGTTGGTGGTAATCAGTATGCGGGAAAAAGACGACTTTTAAGTTTGCTGGTGTTTAAAGACTTGAAAGAAACTTCGTATCCTCCGATGTCAAGGCATCTTACACGTCTCTTGAAAAGTACCAATGCCATCTATCAACACAACGCTCCAGGTACTCGAAAACCCAAATCTAATCAGGGTGCCAAGTATGCATCTCCAGTAGCACCCATTTGGGAGGATATGAAAACGAAGAAAAAGGGTAAAAAATGGTAAAAAAAAACTGGGTATGCTAGAACTGGGAGGATAACAAGTACAACGACGATCCTAACGACCTGGTCAGCAGATTGAGGCTTTTGCAGGGATCCACCCATGCGGCGCACGATAGTAAAAAGCAACGACTTGATAGAAATTTTATCAGAATTGGAGTAACGACACATCATCACTGTTCATGAAAAAAATATAGCTTATCAGAATTTTGGTTTGCGGTGAAAAAAATGTTTACATAATAAAAAAGGAAAGCAATCAAGGTGAAGTACTGCAAGAAATTTAAATGCCATACGTCTAACTGGCCCGAACCTCCTATTATTTCGATATCTTTCGATTATTTTGTGTGTGGGACCAAAAAAATTCTTTTGTCAAATCTGGGAGAGGAATCATAAATAAAATCATAGACTATTTACTGGTAGAGGTACATTTACCCGGATATCAATACTGCGGACCCGGAGCAAAACTAACGAGATATTAGCTAAAGGGGACCATGGAATAAATAAACTAGAGAAGGCGTGCAAAGAACACGATATCCCGAACTCAAAAAGCTCGGATTTAAACGAATAGCACGTTGCTGACAAAATTCTTATGTCTAAAGCTCGAAACATACGTAAGGATCCTTTACTCTCTTGGAGAGAAAAATTAACCGTAGCAATGGTAAAAAAAATCATGGGGACAAAACTTAAGCTAGGAATGGGTGAAAAAAACGAAATGGATCAACTCGTAAACTAACTCCACAAACCATGCGGAAACACTTTCTGAGACGGAAAGTAATCGTGCTGAGCCTGAACGATTTATAGCAGGCGGACTTCGTGGAAATGATACCTTACTCTAACGTAAATAAAGGATTTAACTAACTACTGACTTGCATTACTGTCATGTCCAAGTTTTTTTGGATCATTCCTCTTACATCTAAAACCGGTCTAGACGTTACAGAAGCCTTTAGGAAAATACGCAAAGGAACGACCCCATCCTAAAAATTTATTAGTCGATTTAGGTAGCGAATTCTACAATAAAGACTTCAAAGCAACCCTTAAGCATCTCAACATCAACATGTACTCTACCAACTATGAGAAGAAGGTGAGCGTTGTATGACATTTCAACATAACGCTGAAAACCAAAATTTGTGGAAACGATTCAAGAGGCAGGGGACATACCAGTGGATACTCATTATCGATTAGCTAATTTCGTAGTACAATGACACAGTTCACACTGCAACTAAACAAAAAATCGAGGAAAGTAACCAGACGTCACAAATGGTTGCTGAGAATTAATTCAAAACAATCGTCTAAAAACCCAAATTTGCCGTAGGAAATAAAGTCAGAATTTCTAAAATTAATAAAAATTTTGATAAAGGGTATTTTTTAAATTTTACTAACGAAGGTTTCACGATTCGCAAAGTGCAAAAAACAGAACCTGTTCCTTATCTTTTAAAAGATGAGTTGGGTGAAGCGGTGCTGGGTGGTTTCTACGAGCTGAAATTCAAAAACCCCTATAGTCTGTTCCACATTATGTCTGCAGGAAATTGACTGCATGATGCCCCATTTTTTCCCACTAACGAGTGCAAAAACATGTAAATATTGCACTCGTAGACTGTAATAGTAACTGTGTAGAGTATACAAGTATGATAGACACACCATTTGCACTTTTAGTGCAAGGAAACGTGGCGTCATTCAGTCAGTTTCTTGCCAACATATTGTGGGACAGACTATAGTTCCAGATTTGGTTTTAGTAGAAGAAGGGCTACGCATTATGAAAGATAAAGATGGGAAAATGCTTTATTTCTTTAAATGGAAGAAAGAGCTACGACCCCAAGTATAACAGTTGGACGCATAATATTAGCAGTCTTAAATAAATAGATTCCTAAAACATGTAATGTTTTTTTCCCTTTAGGAGTATGATGCTTAATAATTGGGCTAAATGAGACCATGTCGAATGATGTGGTGGTTGATCATTCGTTTCATGTTTGGATCAAAATACTTTCTGACAATACGTCGGAGTGATATTAAACTTTCCAATGTGACGTATTTTACACATTTTTGAATGTGTTTGAATTTTTGCTTTCAAGATAAATTCTAGCAAACAATATTTGCATGCAAATGTAACTACTTTGTCATCTCGTTCCACCATGATTTTAAAAGACGAATCGGGAGTCAATCTCTTTATATACGTTCCGGGTAAGCAAAATGATTTTTTAACATAAGTAAGCAGACAACTTGCATCGAAATTTCATTATTCCTGGCTTTACGAGCTCTTTTATTTTTTGAGCGCGCGACACTTTTTCAATTTAGCAGCTTGTTTCTCTAGTCTAACTTTCTTCCGCTCTTCAATTTCCCATTAGAGATTCTTTTTTAATACAAATAGCTTTCTTCTCTAATCTACTTTTTTTCTCCTCTGAGCACATCACAGCCTGTCTTTCCCTTTCCAACATTCTCCGCCTAACTTTCCTCTCATTCTTCCAAATGACAAAATCCTCCAAATTTGTACGGTTCTCTAATAGGATGGTTAACTGTGCCGCTTTCTCCCTCCCCTTGGCTTTTTTTGCATCGTTCAATTCGTCATTTTCTTTTATTTGATACGATACGAGCAATTTCTCCTCCTCCTCCTCCTCATGCTTTAAAATATCTACCTCCGAATCGAAATCGTCTTTGTATTCTTTCCAAGTACCCGAATTGATTTGACCAATCGCTAACGTATCTATACCATTATCCAAAATAAAATGCTTATCGTCATACGTCGATAGGAGGGATTTTGAAACCTTATGGGTGCTCAGTTCGTGTCCCGTGCTAGAAATTTTTGTCCCTTATCTCTTGGCCGGGATGTCGGTATTGTTAAAACTGATTCGTAATCCTCGAAGTTCAGATGTTTTTTCACGAACGTTTTTTGAATCCCTTTAGCTTTTTTTTTTAATTTCTGTTTTTAAAAAGATTTTATCGCATACATTTTCGACTGTAACCCTACGAATCCTAGGGGATGCCCTCCATCTCATCCTTCATTGTATCTAGAACAAATTTGTTCACATCGGAGAAAAGTCGGTGATTGCGGGGATAATTACTCATGTTGAAACGCTTTCAATCCCAAAACATGTCCTTCTACTCATCTTCCCTTTTGATCTGGTAGCACAGGCTGTCGGTATTTGTAAATAGTTGTCTGGCCTGAAAATCGTACTTGGGTCGAATGTACTTGTAATGGAACTCGAATAAGAACAATTTTGATAGTTCTAGAATGCTGAATCCGGAGTACGTGGGTAAGTCGCAGCAAACTCTTCTAGCTCGGTGGTTAATCTGTACCAAGTTTTTGTTCAAGATCCTGAAAGAATCCGCGCGAGGTAGGGAGTTGTATTTTAGGCTCACTTAGCAACAGTGCACAATTTCACGGAGAACCGATTCTGTTTGTTTTCCAAAGTCTGGCCAAAAACCAATTTATTTAACAGCTTGAAGTACTCCTTTTCAAAGGAGTGGTTGATTGTTATCTTTTAGCAATATTGAAATCTATATAGTGTTCCATCCATGGTTTCTGGTTGAAAGCCAAGTCCCTTTGTGACGAAGAACTAATCCGTGATGGAGGTAAAATTTCAAATTCTGGTAGTGGAGAATGTACTTCTTCTTGTGCCCTTCTTGTGCTAGAGCTTAGAGGACGACCTGATTTCGTGATCTATATCTTTGACCAGTTTTTTCGCGTAGGGGAAATGAGATCTTCCCCAATGTCGATATTCTCGGGAGTTAACGGGTAATCGTTATGGGCGTTGTGCAGTTTGCTAGGGTATTCCAGGGCTACTTCAAGTATATACCCGATGGCTGCATCATCTGGCATGGCGTCCACGTCGAACGCTCTGAATTCGTCCTTCGTCAAGAACCAGTACTCGTCGTAGGGGAGAGGAGCGCTCATGGCAAAACCGTTCAAGTTGTTCACGTTCAAGTATTTGATGTATAGGGAAGGTTCGTGAGGGTTGAAACTGGGCATGTTTTGTTATTAGCTTTGGGAACCTCTTACATATAAAATAAACCCCGTCACGGATGCCCGAAAATAATAGATTGTGTTTACTGACGTAAGTGACCAGTTCCAGTTTTGGTTCACGCATTCTCAAAAGTGCTGCCAAACTGAAACCCGGTGTAGAGATGTAGTAGCACGGATCTAATTTATTGTTCCGGAGGCACAGATTTCGAAAGTCTTCAAATATGTCCTTGAGGAGGAAAACATCGGTCATCTGATAAATCTCGTGGTATGAACGGAATTTTTTAACTCTCATCTTCAGCCTGAGGTTAAGAGCTCGGACGTACTATTTCCACGCCAACTCCTCTTCTTCCAAATGGGAAAAAAAAATGCTCCTCGAGATGGAATATCTTTCTTATAAAAAACGGACATGTCACTTGCGAATTTGTATGGATAAACACATTTCCGGATAAGAAGTTCCATAGCACTCACTCTAGTCATTGCTTCGACAAACCACACAGGTTTTAACATCGAGCCCAAAGCTGCCTCAAGGATCGGGAATCCGTTGCCTTTGCAGTTCGCAGCCACAGTATCTAGCGAAACGTTCAAGAAATTCAAGTTGTCTTTAAATCGAAGACTGATCCCACTTTTAACCCCGTGATTGTCATACTCTGAAACCACTCTACGTTCTGAATTATAACGTCGATTTTTCCCTCGAATATGTTCACAGCAAGCACTAGAAGGTGCATATAATAACCTTCTAGATTTAGGGGTGGTTGAAAAAACTTTTTTTCGAATTTTGACAATGGGCAGCGCGGAAAAGATTGTGTAATACAATGGGGATGGTTCTTCGTTTTTTGCGCGCTAAGATTACACTGTGAGTAAGCGGCTCCTCTAAATTCTTTACTAATGTGACAGTGATCTCTAACCTTAGCGTGAGGGTTGTTCTTCAAACAAAAATCAGGGAAGGGTTTTCCTCAATAATAGCAGATTTCAGATGCATCGAAACTGCAATGCATTTTATGCGAGAAGCACCTCTGAACTTTCCCGTGAAGTGGCAGTGATCTCTCACTTTATTGGAGATGATGAATTTGTTGCAGTAGTAACAAGTATCGGTTTTCGAGAACCGAATTTCATCGTAGACAGTCATCTTCAGATGTTTCGGTCGTGAGATAATCGAGGCAAACTTTTGAATTTCCCTATTCATGCATTCGTAAAACTTATCCACCGCGTCCTCACCGAGGTAGAATTTTTGACTCACGATTTCATTTTCTGGACCAACAATGACGTAGCCAAAACTAGTAGGCGAATGCAAACTGACTTTAGTAGACGAACTCGAGGATGGATCGGTGCTACTAGTTTGCACTGGTCTGAGCATACATTCGAAATCTGCGTAAATTACCAAAGGATGAGGATTGCGTCTATCGTAGTGTAGGAATTTTAACGTGTTAGCGCCGGGTGGTAAGAAAGTGAGTACTAGCGCCCTATTCAGTCTCACACATTTACTGGTGTGCTCCATCATGAATTGTTTTTTACCAAAGGCAGTCACGACAGTAAAATTTCCTGTTACTTCCAACACCTCGAAATCTGAGTACCCTATCAATATCGAGGATGGCGCAGTAATGAGTATTTCGTTTTTCGTCGGCTATTAGTAACAGGTCAATTAGTTCTCCTTCCATATTTTTGTTCACTCTCACCGGGTGTCACCCTATTGATCCCTTGTAAGAAATTACGTTAATGGACAAATTGTTGACTCGTTCGAAGGAATCAATTTGCCGTAGACTAACGGGGAACATCAACATGGAATGTTCCACGGTATTCAAAAATGGTTCGTAATATTTAACTTCGGTTTCGTAGCACTTTATTTTAGTGGCTAAAACGGAATATAGAAAGCACTTTTCGTCAGAATTTTCCACATTCACTATAACTTCGCTTTTCTTGCGTAATGGACTCGGCAAGGGTAAGAAAGAACTAGGGCAAAAAGGATTAATTTTTGCCACTTTTACGGTTATACCCCAAACTTTCAAAAAGTGCCAACCACTACCTTTTTCTTCTAAAGTTTCGACTGACTGTTGTATTTTTTTGCAAGCATCCTCCTAGATTTCCGACACATCAGATTCATTGTAAATAGCTGTGTAGAGGGACCAGAAATAGGCTCGCACGGTGTTGGAATCACTGATAACATCTGCGTCTAAACGCAGTTGAAATTTACAATTGGTCAGTTGATCCAAGCAAGTCGTGATAAGATATTTAAGCGGACAATACAGTAGATTAAGCGCTCTAGATGAATCGAGACATTCAATTTTACGGAAATAAATTCGATGCATGTCATCATGCACCAACTTGCACCTTACTTGACCTTCAATATCTTTCAACTCGTTTTCGAGGAGTAAAACCTCTGGTCGAAGATCGGATCGATGGTTGGGAAGATGATGGATCAAATCTTGCTGAGTTGCGTAGACCTTTCCACAGTATGCACACGTAAATGATTTTGAATTCATTTTTTTTCTGGAAAGAAAAATCGTTCATTCCTTTTATTATTATTCTTTTATTATATACGAAATAATTTTCCCGAGAAAAACACGAGGAAAAAATGAAGAGATAAATTGGAGTTCCTAAAAAAAGACGAATTAGAATTTAGAAGATACACTTTAAAAAAAAATGAATATTTCTTACACAGGACTAACAAAATAAATGGAAATTTTTTATATTTTATTTCTGGACCCTACACGGGGAGTTACTACAACCCAAACGGGGAGTTACTACCAACCCATAAAGGGCAGTTACTGCCACCCTAGAGGGGAGTTACTACCACCCGAGAAGGGAGCCAGTAGTGGAGATTCCCTACTCATATGGTGCATGTAGCCCTGCCCAACTGCACCAGGGTTGGGAGGCCATGTGTTCGAGTCCAGAACTGCATTTGGATTGAATTTTCCTCGTCTGATCTCGCCTTATATAGGGCCCTCCTCAAAAAAAAATTTTATTTTGGAACAGCACCAACTTTTTTGGCGCAGTTGGGCAGGGCTATATGCACCATATTAAAAGTTCCACATATGGTAAGGTGCATGTGGATTAGGAAAAAAATCGACAGAGTACAAACTGGGTAATAATTATTTGTTGAAAAAATTATTGGTATTTTAATAGTTTTATCTTACCTTTTGGAGAAACCTACAACTACTTGTACACAATGGATATTCATTAAGATGCACAAAAAAATTCATATAAATGGCTCTAATAGTTTTAGAGAATCATTTTTTTTATTATGGGCGGTAATGAATTACATTGAGAATTTCCCCGACAGAAATTTGTTCACTTGATCGTGTACTAAATTCGCCCTATCACAACCGACTTACAGAGAGAATTTTCGTTTTCTTTTCACTAAATGAGGACCATGGTCGGATTACACTGGGAAGACCCCTGCTCATCGAAACCGAAACCGATAGAGGACCTCCTCCTTTAGTAATTATACAGATCGAAGCTTTTCTCAATGCACGCTGACAAACGAACCACAGATCTATACAGTATATCTCACTTAGAGAATGCTGCTTTGTTTTATGCCTTTATTAGGAAAATAACGTCAGCTTCGTTACTCGTCGTGTTTTTACGGAAACACCACAAAGCTACTTCTCGGTTAAGATACACTTAATTTGGCGTATCAACAACATAAAAATTACGTTAGGCCTAATATGAAATGCCAATGCCAAAGCGAACGAAAATACAGGTTGGTTAATGAAATGAGATGGTGGAATGACGTCAGCTTAGTTAATCGTCGGGTTTTTCCGGAAGCACGAAGCTGCTTGTACTTTTCATTAGGCGTATCAACAACATAAATGAGATTATGCCTAATACGAAATGCCAATGCCGTAGTAAACGAAATTACAGGTTGATTGATGAAATGCGATGCTGGATGGTAACGCTACGCCAGATAAGAGTTAAACGTCGTCAACAAAACATAAAAAGTAAACATTATAAACAAAAGTAAACGCTATAAATCAAAATTACTTCGTATATCGAAATCGAGATCGTAAATCGAAACCGAATCCCTAACACGAAATTCCTTCAAAAAATCGTTTAGGGAAAAGAAAACAATGTATAATTTGGGTGTTTTAGCACTCAACTCCTTTCCAACAAATTTCACGAGACCGAATTAGAACTGGAAAGGAGTTTCGTGCTAAAACCCCCAAATTGTCGATTTAATACAAGCACTCGTGTTATTATAACTGAGAATTTCCCTGACAGAAATTTGCTCACTTGATTATGTGTCGTTCGTTTCCATAACCTAGCAGCGCCTGCAGCCACACGTAGAATCCGGTTGCGAAACCCGTTAATCCGCCTATATCGTTAGGCCTAACGTCAACGTAACCTAGCAACAAATTCTGAACACTGTTTTGAAATTTATTACGCTCCACTACAGTCCGTATTTGATTGTTTTTTTTAATTTAGTCTTGCAATTTTAGAAAAAAATAAAATTATGTACTGCATTTATTAATTTATTATTACGGAATTGTTTAAAGTAAAAAGTTTGGAGGTGTGCGCCATTGAAAAATTCTTCAGCGGCGGCGAATATCAATTTTATTCCTGGCGGCCGTAGTGCCAATCGGCGCGCCGATATTTGAACGGCAGTGCGACTTTTATAAAATTTTTAAATGTTGCATACGAAATTTAGAGTGCTGAATATTGAAATATGACGTGAAATTCTCTAACTAAATACCACGCGAATAATTGGAAATTATCAATTTTTTTTCCAACACTCGTGTCTTGGCCCATTAAACTCACTCGTGCTATTTATTGGCAGTTAATTTTCCTCGTGCTTCGCACTCGTGAAATTAATGTCTGCCTAAATAGCACTCGTGAGTTTATAGGGGCCAAAACACTCGAGTTTTAAAAAATTATTGATAATCCTTAGCTCTTGGGATATTACGTGTGAGAGTTTCCCTGACCGAAATTTGCTTACTTGATCGTGTACTAAATTCGCCCAATCACAACCGACTTACAGTGATAATCACGCAGTAGCTTTCAAAAGCTACTGCGTGATTATCACGGTAAGTCGATGGTCATTGGCTAAATTTAAAACTAATTCAGTTAGGCAATATCCTGTTGCTTTCATTGGTCGACGCGATATAATGCTAACCCGTGCAAAACATAGCGAGCGCTTTCTGAAGTTGATATGCTTTTGGAAGTCACTCGCTTCAAACGTTACACAGTTGACACGTTACGATACGTTTGTTGAATTCATTTCAAATAAAAGTATGAATTTTCCTATCAGTAAAAGTCCAGCAGGCCTTTCTTTCGAAATACACACTGTGCCGTTCATTTCCGTAACCTAGCAACGCCTGCAATCACTCGCAGAAGCCGGTGGCGAAACTCGTTAATCTGACTGTGTCATTAGGCCTAACGTCAACGTAACCTAGAACAAATTCTGAACACCGTTTTGAAATTTATTATGCTCCACTACAGTCCGTATTTGATTGTTTTTTTTTTATTTACTCTTGCAATTAAAAAAAATAAAATTATGTACTGCATTTATTAATTTATTATTACGGAATTGATTAAAGTAAAAAATTTGGAGGTGTGCGCCAATGAAAGATTCTACAGCGGCGGCGAATATCAATTTTATTTCTGGCGGCCGTAGTGCCAATCAGCGCGCCGATATTTGAACGGCAGTGCGACTTTTATGAAATTTGTAAATGTTGCATACGAAATTTAGAGTGCTGAATACTGAAATATGACGTGAAATTCTCTAACTAAATAACCCGCGAGCTATTGGAAATTATCAAATATTTTTTCAACACTCATGTTTTGGCCCATTAAACACACTCGTGCTATTTATTGGCAGATAATTTCCCTCGTGCTATGCACTCGTGAAATTAATGTCTGCTTAAATAGCACTCGTGAGTTTATAGGGGCCAAAACACTCGAGTTGAAAAAAAATTATCTATAATTTCCATAGCTCTTGGGACATTACGTATGAGAATCACCGGCAAATCGAAAGTGAACTCGAAAACGAAACTATTTCGGAGAATCGTTTTGCGGAAAGAAAAACAAAAATTCTTTCACCGAATTCCACTCATGCGTCTAGAAATTTTTAATTTGTGCGTTTTAGCACTCAACTCCTTTCCAACAAATTTCCCTTGACCTTCGGTCTCGGGAAATTAAATCTGGAAAGGAGTTTATTGCTAAAACACAGAAATTATCAATTTCATAGAAGCACTCGTGGTATTACAGCTGATACTGCGTTATTATCAAACGTAATATCCCAAGAGCTAAGGAAATTATCAGATAATTTTTTCACCTAGTGTTTTGGCCCCTACAAACTCACGAGTGCTATTTAGGCAGACATTAATTTCCCGAATGCGTAGCACTCAGGAAATTATCTGCCAATAAATAGCACGAGTGAGTTTAATGGGCCAA
>JAHWFP010128680.1:0-13345 GCA_023313725.1 Lithobius niger | reverse complement strand
ATCGTAACTTTAACTCTCTAGCTAGAGAATATTATGGTGGAGACGCCGGTAGCGGCATCTTAGGTTTCCTCTCCCCATAACGTCAGAGTGGTTCTCTTTCTAAAAACCAAATTTTTCCAGTTTACTTTAAATGGATTTTTAATCTAAACTAAATGACGGTTTGATCTTTGTGGAAGTCAAATTGAAACAAACTGATGCCTAAGTGTAAAATTGCCGGGCTTTTTATTACTTAGAACAGTTCTCAAGGGAACTAAGGGAGGTTGATCTTTTTGTACTTGGAAAACTTAGAAACATAACTGGACGGTTGATCATAAGAAACATACTGTCAGATAGACTACTATCAGTTGCGGCTGTTTAGTCTTGCGGGTGTCTCCGGGAGCACTCATGATTTACTTTTTCTAATGTGAAAATTTAACTTTTATTCAATCCAAGTGTGTTTCTCTGAATTTGTGAAATACTAAGTGTATATTCAAATTTGCTACTTTTTGTAAATGCAAACTTGTTGCCTATTTAATTAATTGGTATTCAAAAGCTTTCAGAAGCAAACCTTAATGTAAAGTGTACTTTCATTCTCTGTTGCTAAAATAATACCAGGAGTTTTAAGCTTCAGTCGTTTGCTAGACTTGATTAATTGTATTTTAGTGTAAAAATTAAATATGTAGCCCATCTTTAAATTTTAGCTAATTAAACAGTTAAATCCACCGTTGGTGGCAGCGATACCGACAGTTTAAGGTTAGGCCCCTTTAACCGGCGCTTCATCCCCCATGCTGGGACAGTGTCCATGCTGTGTTGAATAACGTAAAAAGTCGTCATTAACACCGATTAACCTCAAGCTGAAACTCCACGTACACCAAGGAAACCGGGGGCGTTACAAAAGCACCTAAGCCATCGTAGCGTCCGCCGTTACAGCATCCCCAACAAAGACCTCAAGAAGGCCTGCTTAAATCTTGGCCTAACTGTAAGTGAAGTAAGGCAAGAGTCCGTTAAAATTCTCACGGATGCTTACGAAAACGATAAGGTTTCATTAATTGATGTTTCCGACGCTCTAGAGAGCGCCATTGAAAAGCGTAACACCGCGATTCAAACAAAAAAAGAGTTAGCTCTTAAAGAAAACGAAATGTTTCTTAAAGCCGAAGAGTTAAAACTTAAAGCTTTAGAGCTAGCAGAAGCAGATAAAGTACGGGCTGAGGCAGAAAGAGCTCGGGCCCATGCCGCAGCCGAAGCCGACAAAATTCGAGCACACGAATTAATGTTGAAAGATACGGGGGCTCAAAGTAGCGACGCCGCTAGAGTCTTAGAAATCCGTAAAATCGAACGTGAACTAGAACTAGCCAATAAACAAATTGAGTTAGCAAAATTAAGAGCAGCTAGTGGTACTTCAAGTCCAGTATCTGACATGTCTAGTGTTAGTTCCGGACCTAGAGCCGGAAAGGTTTCCGATGCAGTACGACTAGTGAATAATTGGGGTCCGAACTCGGAAATTAACTTCTTTTTAAAAATATTTGAGAAAACCATAGAAACTCAACGTATTTTAAAATCAGAATGGGTAGTCGGTTTACAACCGTTATTAGGGGAAATTTTGGTTAAAGTTTGTGACCAAATGAGTGCTGTAGATATGCACAATTACGATCTAGTCAAAATTAAATTACTAGAAAGGTTTGTCCAGACTAAAGAGTCCGTACAGGCGCAGTTTCGAAGTTTGGAAAAAAATCCCGAACAACTTTTCCACGAACACGCTTTCGATTTGGAAACGTTATTTTCTCGATGGTTGTCGTTAGCGGGTGTTAACAAAGATTTTGACAAGTTGACTAATTTAGTGTTGTTAGAACAATTTACTAAATCGTGCCCGGTAGCACTCCGGAAGTGGTTGCCCGACCGAATTAAAACTGGGACGCTGCAAGAGGCAGCTAAGTTGTGTGATGAATTCACAACCCGCAACAAGCAAATTTCTTCTGACGTTGCTTCCAAAACAGGCAAAGTGCAAACTGTCGCACAGCCAGGTGGAAAAGCTTCTAAAGCTTCTTCCAACCCTTGAAATGGTAAACAAAACCATAACTCGTTAGCTAACCCGCTTGGGACTAACAGTAACAGCTTAACTAGCACAGATGCTAACGCTGATTATAGTGACAATGTAAATACTAACAATAGCAGCAGACCTAATGTTAGAACGTGTTACGAATGCGGCTCGGCCTCGCACGTCCGCAATCGCTGTCCCGAACTTAACAAAGCTTCGGCATCCGCAAATGCATGCTTTATCGTCGGTAAAGATGCCAAGGAAATTTTAAAGACTAGTACTTTAAACTGTAATATCGGTAAGCGTAGCACTAAACTCTTATGTGATACCGCTAGCACAATTAACATCGTCAGTTCTAAACTCGCCAGAGGTTGGCCGCGTTTAAAGCAAGTAATTAAATGAAAACTGTCTTACATGATCAAGAGGTTAAATTACAGCAGGTAAATTTAAGCCTAAAATTAGCCAGTGGTGAAGTCTTAAAAACCGTAGCTTGTGTTTCGTTGGCAAAAAGTTCCCTCTTTGATGTAATTTTGGGCGTAGGTGGCATAACACAATTAAATAGTTTATGCATGCCCAAGTCAAAGACTAAGACAGGAAAGTGTCCCCCTCTAGAAATTGTAGCCAGTTTCTCATGTAAAAACCCCGCTGTAAATTCCCGCCAGCCTAGTAACTTGAAACCTAAAAGGTCTACCGCTCGCTTATGCGTGAAGGAGCCAGTGAGCCGTGACTCAATCAGCAGTCCAGTGATAAGTGCGCCACGCGCCAATCCCCCCGGGAATCAGACACGGTCCCACAAGCCAGGCATGAATGAACGTAAACGTAAAACTGTTCTTGCTACGCCAGTTGTAAAACCTGTGACCCCTAATTTTTCAGAGTGGCTAGAATTGAGATATAAACCTCTTAATGGTAAAATAAAACGAAGTTTTTCTACCAGTGATGTTAAGCAGAGTATAGATGTGTCCATTAAACCGGAAGTAGACAAATACAGTTTCCCCAGTTGTATAACGGCACGCAGCCAGTCTACCCCTAACCTAAAGTATTGCAAACCTGTCCAACCAGACGTCGGCAGTAAACTTGCTTCCCTTAAGTGTTTTAATTTCTATCCAGAATTTGGTAGAGTTAGTTTGCCTGAGTTTAATTTAAATTGAATCAGTATGCTAGTAGTGGAAACTTACATAGTTTTTTTTTTTTTGCTTTCATCCTTAAAAATTAGGACCCGATGTTTTAGTGTTAAACTCTTATCTTGTAAAAAGATCGAATTTTTGTGCCTGATCACCACAATTAGGACTCTTTGAACTAAATAATTGTTTTTCCTTGAAACGAAGGTTATAATTCTAACCTAACCAAATGTTAATGTAATTTCATCAGTTTAGGAGTAGGTAAAACCTTTAATAGGTCTCCAAACTTGACAACTGAAACTTGTGTAGTTTTTTCTCTAAATGAGTTTTTTTTTTTATAGTTGTTAAACTGGTGCAAACCACCAAGACTAACCTAAGTAATGTATAATTTTTCTCCATGTTGAGTTTTTTTAACTTGAAAACCTAACCAAATCGTTTTCTTCATGAGTGTTAAACTGTAGTGATGTAAACGCGGTCTCGTATCAGACGCTCGTGGTGAGGACACCTCAACACCATCGAAGAAAAAAACCTGAGGGCAGCTTTCTTCCACACCAGAAAAAAAATCGTCTATATGGCGATTCCACTTTAAAACATGTAAATAATGTATATTTTTTGGGCATACAGCCGAAACACTTTTCAGCTTAGTTGTGTCTTAGATGTTGAAAACACACGATATTTTTTATTTGTAACAGGTGACGACTTTGCTTATTTATGAAAAATGTCCGATGTTCAAACCAGTTTAAAAATCTAACCTAAACTGCGATATAGCCCTTTAAAAACTAGATGGACCATTTAATCTTTTATTTGTGCACTTAGTGCATTTTGGTAAATTTAACTTCTTGCCATGAACCCTACCGGAGCTCCCATGTTTATGTTTGTCTATTTTTACGGACCCAGTGTATGATTTTATGTTTATTTTTTATAGCATCTCCATCCAAACTCCGACCGTAGTGAACCTCTAAAAACGTAAACAAACTAGCTTTTCTTCGTTAAAAACATGCATTGTATATAGCAGTTTCATTCCCAAAGTCGAATAATAATTCTGTGCATTACACTTCGTCCCCCCCCCCCTTCAATAGTTGCTATGCCTTACATCGTAGTTTATTTTAATAGGCCTAAAAATCACGTTGTTATGAGTTGAAAACTCACTTGCACTTTCAAAGCCAGGCCTCTAAGTTCCAAGTCGGCAATTCCCTTTGTCAATTCGAATCCATCCAACCAAAACACTGCTTCAATTCCGTCAGCCAGTCAGAGCGCTCAAGCTACCCCGGTCGTCCGCGCTGTCATGGCCGACTTCCGGTAATGACAGCGCGGCCGATTTTGGTCTGGTTCTCCTCCTCCAAGCATCCACCTCTTCCCCACTCACCCCCTCCGTCGCTCTCCTACAGGTCCGCGCTAACCCTCTACCTGCCTGCCAAGCAGAAGGCATAAAAACCCAGATGCAGTAGAGTATAGTTAGCACAGCACAGCTCAAGGATTCTCAAAGCTAGAGGTCACTACGCCGGTCGGGAGTGGAGATGCCGCGGTCCGATTGTTGCCATGCCGGGCAAAGGTGGTGGTTCGTATCGTACTTAGTTTAGCTTTAAAAGTTTAATTTTTGGACTTACATTCAAAATTTATAGTTTAAACTTAACTTAACCTCGTAGCTTTAGAAAGTAAATTTACGGTGCGTCAAGCCAAACGGCATTTCGGATGTTGGCGGCCGTAATTTAAGGGTTCACGGTCCCTTACTAAAAACCAGCTTTTTCATGTTTTTTTAAATGCAGTTTAAAGTAAACAAAGGACGGTTTGATCTTCGTGGGGTTTCCATCGATTAAACGCTCGGATCCACTTTATAGGTAGCCGCGGCTCTATAATTTAAGGAGTTGACTTATCAACAGCAACTCTGGGAGGTTTAATGCTTTGCAGTATACAAGTAGAAAAATAACTGTAAAACAGGTCTACTATTACTAGACAGCCGAGGCTGTTCGTAATTTAGAGGGCTCTTTTGCGAAATCCCCTTGTGCCTATACAAATCAATTTTTCTATTTGAAAATGTTTTAACTGAACATCGTGTTGGTTCTAGTGTTGAATTTTATTGTAAATTCCCCGTGTTATTTATCAGCTAATTCAGTTGTAAATTTGCCAAATGTAAATGTAAAGTGCGTTTTGATTTTTAACATATTTGTTCAAAAATAAAACCAGGAGTTTAAAACCCAGTTGGTTTACTCGTCCGTCGTTCGCTAGAAGTAAGAAATTAAGACAATTCTCTTAAACTTAGCTTAGCTAGCCTAATTTTCCCACCTTGGTGGCAGCGTTACCGCTTATTATTACAGTTAGCCTACAATATTAGGACATGTGTAGCTCCATTCCCTACGCCGGGACTGTAGCTGTTGTGCTTGTTTGAAACAAAAAGTACTCAAAAGTAATAGTAAGAAGATCCAGTTACACCAGGCGAGCGGCGATGTTACAAGCACCTACCCCGTCGTATAATCCGCCGTTACAGTGAGTGGTGGGCCGCTACAAACGTGGCTCCATCTAGGAACACCTAACCTAAACATAAAAATTGTGTTTATTGCTTTACTGTCTTAAATCTTTAAGACTGCTTCGTTGTACAAAACCTGGAAATTGACTTTTAAATGCAGATACCTTAAGTCGGTATTTTGTCTAAATTAAGACACAACAAGTTGAGTTTTCATTTTTAAAAGCTAAACCAGTGGTGGAGCCAAAGATTTTGCTCTGCATTTTTTTTTCTTAAAATTTTCTTTAATGGTTAAGAGGTCGGTTGTCATGTTCAACCTCACTCAAAGAAACTATCAGCTTTTCCCGTTTTGGACCCTTACACCTAAATTTTAAGTGCCTATGTTTACTCTTTGTCATTATCAACGTCTCCCTGTGTAGGAGAATTTTAACAAAGATTGTACGACACGTTTTAATATTCATTAGGAATATCTATGGGAGTCTAGTGGTTCCCGGCTAAACTCCTTTTAAGGTTTTTACGAAACATTTTTCCTCAAAAAATTTGTCTGTCTTACCTCTGAGGGCAAAAGGTTAACTCTGTCGTTAAAAGGTTGTTGGTTATTATCCATTTTAAAACCTCCCAGAGTTGTATTTTGTATTTTTAGTTATGGGACCTATCTCAAAACCCTTCTGTGTTAAATTTTCATGTAAAACAAGTTGTTTGGTAACCTAAAACCATCCCAGTGGTAATCTGTTGACTTTAAATAGAGCTGATAGTTGCGCATGCGCTCATAGTACCCTCTATTCCGATCCTTATCGCAAGCTAGGTCCTGAGGAGTGCGCCTCGAGGTTTTTTTCGATGCTTTCCTAAAAAATAAAAATAGCATTCTGTGCACGGCTGACGAGTTAGAGCATTAAATGTTGCGATTATCTCATTTGAATTAACAGTTACAAAAACCTAACATGTACCTTTAATTTTCGTCCAGTTTCGAAAATAGTGTTTTTTTTTTATGTAATTTCTTATTCAAATTAAACTCGCCGAAAAAAACGTCAGTTCCCCAAAAAAACAAAATGGCATTTTGATTTTTGTATATGTAGTGTTTATATAACTTTGTATTCGATCCGGAGCTAGGACTAAGTAGCTCAAAACTTTAAGACTTATTTTTTCGACAAAATAGAAGAGATTGCTTGAATTGTGAACTTTCATGCAAATTTTGATTACATGAGTAGTTATGATCACTAAAGTGTTTAATATTGTGCTACAGCCTAACAGAGTCCCATGCTTTTTGGGTATCACATTTGAATCCTAGGGGGGTAGGCGCGTGCATCTAGGGTCTATCGGTCGGTCCATGTGCACCTAGGGTCAACATTTTCCCTCCCTTGAACGTTAGATACACGCCCGATATCCCTGCCGCATCTATGCGTCGCCCGCCCGGGATAACTGTTTCCTCCAGGTGACTAGTACACTTCAGCACAGAGTTGGGTCTATTGGTCGGCCCACGTGCACCTAGGATCAACATTTTCCGCTTTGAACGTTAGATACCCGCCCCATATCCCTGCCGCATCTATGCGTCTCCCGCCCGGGATAACTGTTTTCCTCTAGGTGACTAGTACACTTCAGCCCAGAGTTGGGTCTATCGCTCGGCCCACGTGCACCTAGGGTCTATGTTTTTTCCCATTGAACGCTAGATACCCGCCCCATATCTCCGCCGCATCCGTGCGCCGCCCCGCCCCGCGATAATTGTTTTCCCCCCAGTTGCCTAGTACACTTCAGCCCAGAGTAGAAACTACGTAAAAACTAGGAACGCGTTCTTTGGGCTGTTGAATCCCACCCTAGCTAAAAAAAAAAAGTAGAAAAGGCTCAGCTGGAAGCGCCCCCAACATCAACTAGATTTTGCCGTAGGGCACGACGTATTGCCCTTTCCCGTTTGAAGCATTTAAACAGGGCAAGTCGCGCGAGATGGTGATCCGTTGCATATCGGCGATAACTACAATAGAGAAAAAGAAAGAAAACTAAATCACCTCGTCGCGTTCACGGGCGGCCGGCCCAGGACTTTACGGAGGCGGTGGGTCGGTACTTTCAGGGGAGTAAGTGGGACACAAGATAGCAGGCCCACAGACCGATCTCCTGCACGAGAAGGATGTCGGAGGTATTTGTTTAATGAAAAACCAATTTAAAACAAAGTCAATAAAAAAAAAAGCGCGTTAAGTTCCTATAGTATACGAAACACACAACTCACGAGACGCGCTGGAGGATAAAAAAAATATCCAAGAGTTGATAATTAGTGAGCTGTGTTGACAGTAGCTATCCCAGAACAGAATGAAGTAAGGATCTCGTCAAAAATCGGGTAAGTCTAAAATTGCTCGGGGCTATAATACGAACAATCCCACCCCCCAACACGGTGGTCTCCCCCTACGGCCCTCAGACCTCTGAATGGCCTAGACGAAATGACAAGAACGAATGACTATTGTAAAAAGACCCAATCCGTCACGCGTTTCTGTCCATTAACGTAACGGTATATAGGCCAGAGGTCGTGAGGTTAATACTGTTATGGGCGTAGGAATGTAGTTACGACATTTATCGGCTATTAACGGTTGTCAAGAGAGCGTGGGACCCCTCAACTAAAAAGAAAATAATCGTTCCCCCTATCAATTCGTCAAAACAAAAAGTGACGGGCTATATGTAAGCTGTCAGTACTGTCAAAAAACGACGCCTAGTTAACGTCTCGCAACCTAGATCTCTAGACAACCGACTCATTATACGTTAAACCTTTCGTATAAGCCCTTTAACTCGAAAAGACAAAAAAACGGGCTAACCACGAAAAAAAAACACTGCCTCGAGCGAAACGGGCGGCCCACATCGTGACGTAGTACACGCCTCGCAATTGGTTGAAAGTCATCACATGATTCGAGCCGTGCAATGAGCGAAGGTACTACGAGACTAACCAATCGGAGAAATGAGCGAAATAGAGTACCGTAACACCTTTACGGAAAATAACCAGGGCTGATTTGTCGAGCAGCTATTCCACCTGAAACAATGCAATTTGGCCAAGTATAAAACCATCACCCCAGCCAAGAATTCACTAACCCGCCGATCCAACAACTCAGCAATTGGAACCAACAACTCAGCAATTGTAGAGGTAACCATTGTTTAATGAGGCATTACGTTAATATTGAAAAAAAAAAATAAGAGTGCGAGGACTTGGCCGGTTGCTAACGGGCTTCTTTACATTTTATGTTTACAGATATCCAACAATCCGAAAGGCCACGCAGCAGTACACCCGAGCAGTGCAAGCAGAGAGGAACAGGTAGGCCTAAATGGTTCCTTTATATCATTTTACGTGCGGAATAGGGCAAAAAAAAAAACCTAAAGCAAGGCTATGTCCTTTTTATTTCTTTTCATATACATAGTGAACAAAAAAAAAATGGCAACATCATCAGCTTCAGTAGATAGAGTCATTGAAGCTAAAAACACCTACTTCATAGGGGGTGAAATATACGTACAAGTGACAGATTTTCAAGGACGTGCGTACGTACATGTACGGGAATTCATATAGGGATCCTGCCAGGACGCCGGGGGGTCTCGTTTACTGTCGCCGAATGGCGGGAATTTGTTAAGGATCACGGCATTTACAATCAGATCGTGAGCGAGCGCAACTTACAGCAGCAAATTATGACCGGCCGGAACTATGGAGCCGGCCTAAAAGTGATAGTGTCACAATCTGGCTCAGTCTATCAGGCTAAATTCATACTTGAAAAATACAGCAAAAAGTACATTGTTCTAAACTACCGCCAATTTGCAGGCTTGATAGGCTACGTCACTGATATCACTATGCTTTTGGACAAAAAACTGAAAGAGATGGAGCCCCCCACAGTTCAGATCGAATCCCCCACATCCCAAACCGAAATGTGGTTGGAGTGAAAAAAATAAGTAATGTTCTTTTTTTTTCTTTCATTTTTGTCTCTCCCTCACAGTCTCATGGCGTACCAAACCATCCCATATTGTGATTGCTTCCCACTTACCGGGTTAAATTTCATACGAATAGTTCCGACGGTAAACGTAGTGAAAAATAGCTATTGGAAAACACGGAGAAAATGACAGCGTGGTATTAGATCCAACAGAGTGGCTAGGGATAATAGCGCAACTCTACTGGCATCAGCCTAACTCGAGTATATCAGTTAAATCGGGGATCGAATCCGTGGCCGACAATGTGCTGATCCTAAAAAGTGCAGACAAATCAGTAGCATTAACTGAATTTGATATACTCAGCATGAAATACATGCTCCCTCATATATCGCAGGCAGTGGCTTGCTGGACGCAGAGAATAGGCGAGTTGACACCTTCACCTGCGGTAACATTGCCAACAATGGTCGTAAATGAACCGAAGCAAAAAAGAAAGAATAACGTAGCGGTCGACGGAAGCGAGCCAGAGAAAAAAAAAAGCAAACGACGCCCACAAAAGAAAAGTGATGTTAAAAAGACCGACGACCCGCTCCTCGCAGGCTACGCAGGAGCCGGAAGTTGTCGAACTACAGAAATGTTACATGTGTGAACAAGAAATCGCACATCCGAAATGCAGCATAAACACAGAAGATATACGGCTCCCCTGTCAGGGATGTAAGTTCAATTCCCCGAGCCAAAGAGACCATGATTGTGTAATGCACGCTTCGCTTTTTCGCAGCTCAATTTATTAAACTACCTCTGTTTTTTTCCAATAGCTTATTCTAATCAAGTTGGGGGAGGCCCGACATGAAAATCATCCTGTCCCGAAAAGCTTCCCGAATATGATTGTCAGACTCAGGGAACCGAAACTTTTTAAAAACGATAGATTTAGCATCGTTAAATGCATGGGGAAATAAAAAAATTTAGCACTAATACAAATGTCTACACGGTGACAATTCCCCCTATTGACGCCCAGTATTCGGTTAGAAACCGTTTAGACCCTATAGAATATATAGACCAACTTTTCACCGACATAATTTGAGCGTGTCCTGGATGGGTTCCGACCCACCGACTATGTAGGCGTGTGTATTGGGGGGAGTGGGTTTGAAAATAGCTTGTTCCTTCCCTTACATGCCAGGGAATCTTTTCAGCGTCGCTAACATTTTGGCTCTTATTTTGAAACTTAACCAAAGTGGTCGGGAAATTCAATAAGCTCGAGATTAAAGTAACTCATATCGAGATACCCAGAGGCGGCAAAAAAGAAAATGTCACCCACAAATGTTATAGCATGACTATCAACAGGGGGCGCTAGGTCGGTCGTGTTCCCAAAAAACGGCTTAGATAAACTTTGTTTGGCTAGAGCGATAGTTTGTTGCAAAGCATTCGCTGATAAGGACATAAAATTATATAGAAAAATTCGTAAATCGAACAATGTGCAAAAAAGCTCGCTTTACAGCTGCACGCCGACGCCGGCGTCTGTGTTCGCCAAGATGGGTGTTCTATTGTTGACTTGGAGGAATTTCAGGATTATTTGACAGAATACCAAATTGTGTTATTCCAAAAAAAAAATGGAACACAGTGCCAGGTTACATTCGAGGGGCCTTCTAGCTCTAAACGCATCTTATACCTTTTCTGCCACGCCAATCACTATTTCGGAATTTTAAAGCCGCGGTTTATTTTCTCATCCCGATTTTTCTGTCTGAGGCCGTATTCCCGACCTAAAAGCCACGCCTGCCAAAAGCATAAATGTCCTTCGTGTCATTCGCCTAAATATGTTTTGCTTCCTGAAACGTTGGTTGCCATGTTCGGCATGTAACAGATTGTTCAAAAATACGGAATGTTTAGTCCGCCATTATAGCAAACAGCCACCCTTCAAAGACTCTACAGTCTGTAAATCGCTGTTTAAATGCAAGATTTGTTTTCTAACGTTTGAGGGTAATAGCAGGACACCGCATCACTGTTGCCAACGTTTTTGTAAAATATGTAAACAGTGGTGTCGGCTAGAGCACCGCTGCCATATTCAACTCCTCAAAAAACGCGATTGCGTGCGGTTAGCTGTTTACGACCTCGAAACAACGCAAGTTGAGCGAGTAACTGACGGGGATTTTTTTTTTTTTTTACACAGCGTGAATTTGGCAGTAATCGATATTGCATGCACTTACTGTTTTGGTAAACCTACATGTATTCGTTGTGGCGACATGTTTATGAACGGTGAAAGCGATTTTTGTCATTGGTTGTTTGAGTCACATGCCAGGGATTCGAACCTCTCTCTCATTTCACGTAATAACTCTGGATAAGCTTCTCTCTTCCTAATTAGATGGGCATTAGATAATGGGAGTCAGACCTACCGACGTCATATATATGCGGGAGGTAAAATAATAACCGCAAAAATAGAAGGAATAAAGTTGGTAGACTCAAGTTTATGTCAATGGCCTTATCCAAGCTACTCGCTAGTTTAGGGCTAGATGAAAATCTCATACCTGTATGGTTTGTTATGCTGTCTTAAAGATATCATGTCACTGTTAGTTTTAGGCGAGAAAGCACCTTTCGACGAACCATTCCGTCAGTACAACTCCAAGCGGGGGGGAAATATTTTCCTTCGTCAAATGATCCAATAATTGAGTTTTGTAACTTGGTCACTCTCCCCCAACAATCCACGTGACCTTTTTCCTGTGAGAGGCCTACGTCGCCACCGTCCCTCCCTCCCTCCCTCCCTCCACCACTTGGCCTTGCCGATCGGTAGACAGCATGGCGCCCGTCGCCCGCCGCTGAGAGAGAGAGAGAGGCCCTAGCGCGGGGGTATCCCTTCCTCGCCCGAGGCCGAGGAAGGGAGAGAGAGAGTGGCCCTAGCGCGGGGGGTGGGTGGGGGAGAGGAGAGAGAGTGGTCTTTGGGGGAAATAAATAAATACGATAGTTAGAAGGACAACGAGTTCATTCGCTTTCCGTTAGTTGTTAGTGATGGATGAGCGGCGTTCAATATCAACAACTTCAACTTTTCTGGCAGACCCAAAGTACGAGATATGTAAGAGCATAGTCTTGCTGCTCATTTTATTTTTAAATTGTCTCCTGTGGAGTTTACCTTATTGCCGGCAATTTTATTACCCCCTCCCGCCCCTTGTCAACGCTAGCGCTGCATAGTCAGTATGGGTGAGCGTTTGATTACAGATTTTGCCCAGTTTCACGCACCGTTTAACTGCGTGATTGCAGGACCAACGGGTAGCGGTAAAACTAGCTGGATGCTTAAATTTATAGATAACTCGGCCTCTATGGTAGACGATGAAATTAAAGAAATACATTGGCATTTTTCGAGTTATCAGAGCTGGATGGACAAGTATAAGGAGAAGATTAAATTCCATAGAGGTTTACCTACCGATATCGCTAGCTACGACCCTAATATACATAAACTTTTAGTTCTGGATGATTTGATGGGCTCAGTAGCGACATCTAGCGGCGAAATTGCCGAACTTTTCACGAGACACGGTCATCATAATAATTTTTCAATATTTTATTTAACTCAGAATTTATTTTCACAAGGCCGGAACCAACGGGACATTGCTTTAAACGCTCAATATGTAGTACTGTTGAGAAATTTAAGAGATAAAAGGCAGATAATGACGTTCGCGTCGCAGGCCTATCCAGCCAAGACTAGACAGTTTATGGCCGCGTACGACGACGCTATCCGTAGACAGAAATACGGATATTTAATGGTGGACATGCACTCTAAATCCAACGACGTAACTCGACTGAGAACGCATATATTCCCCGGAGAAACTACTTTAGTTTATTCCACGTGAAGATTTCGATGAAGAACGTTAGGAAGCATAGGCCGCT
>JAHWFP010128679.1:0-12073 GCA_023313725.1 Lithobius niger | reverse complement strand
AGAGACCACTAACAGCCTGCTGCAGGTCGCCATCAAAAACCAAACGTTGTCCAAAGCAACACAACCTTCAGAACCTTCGACGGGATCAGGCATGGTTTGCACGGTAGCAAACGTGCATCGAAATTGTAGTCTAGTTTGTAGTAGATTGTTATCCGATTGCTCTTGGGAGCGTTAGCCAGCCAGCAAGTTGTCTGGCATTTTCTTATGATACAGTCGTACCAGTTTCATCCGGGGTTTTGTTTTGTCCGTGGTTGTTTCCCAGTGTTCGGTTGGTGTGTACTGAATGCTGACTGCGGAAAGGCAATTTCTCTTCCCGTAATACTCCCCTTTTTCTTCCATTCTCTCCCTGTCCACTTCCGCCCCGTCCTTCTCCCGTTTCCTCTCCCTACCATCTCCCCTGTCCCTTTCATCCTCTTCCTCCCTTCTCCCCTCCCTTCATATCCTGAGGTTGGCGCTAATGACCAAGCTGTCGACGCGCCATTAAACCTCAATCCCTCCCCCCCTTCATATCCTCCTACCAGTCCCTCCTCTTCCCTTTTTCCCCTTTGCTACACTTTGTTGAATTTGGATGGGTACAGTTGAATTAAATACTTTCCCTCCCCATTTGCGAAATTTAGAAAAAATTGATAGTCTCCATATCAAATAACCAAAATAAATTACCTATTAGGTTTAGTTAATGCGTAATTATATGCTAAATGATAACAGACGCACTGGCCTCCCCTTCTATTTTTTTTTTTTACTTATAATAGCAATTGAAAGTCAAGAGCAGGGCTAACGGACGCACAGCCCAACACATGGGCCTTCCCAGTTCACCGTTGGCTCCCCCCCCCCCCCCAAGTACACCCAGTCTACCGCTTTGAGTTGAGTGATCCGTACCGTGTGAAAATTAACACGTAAGCCCTCGCACGTTTTCATTGTTGTAGTTTCTTGCGGTTTGTTGTAGTTTCTTGTTAAGCTATGAAACTTTGCTTTGGGGGTCAGGCTGCACTTTGCTTTTGCAATACTCGTCGTTTTGCTGTGAAACTTTGCTTTATATTCAGTGCAGTTTACAATGAAAAAGTTTGCAATTTGCACCTGACACCGCAAGAGCAGATGCCCGCGTGTGGGAAATGTCGCACAAACCCACAAAAAACGAAAACATTATCTTAAAAATTAGGAATAAAAACACTAATTAATGTGTAAAACATGGTTTCCAAAATCAAACAAAGCATCATTAAGTACAAATCAAAAGGTAAAAAAGTAGGAAAAAATGTACGAGTACTAGAAAACAATTGAAACGAAATAGGAAAGGTTATCAGTATTAACTCATAATGCTAAACAGCATTGCAATGCTAAGCTGATCGGGACTTGATCTAATAATCACTTAACAAATGTATCTTGAACGATTTCAGCCCAGAAATAAGTTTATTTTCGGTAGGCAATGAATTAAAAAAATGTAACACCCAGACTGTAAGATACTGTAACATGGGGGGGGGGGGGGGTTATCGGCAGCTCTTTTCATTTCATGCCACCCACGCAGTAAAGTATTTCTCTGGTGAATGCGTTTACCTGCTAGGGGGGGGGGGGGAATTGAGGCTTAATGGCGCGTCGACAACTTGGTCATTAGCGCCAACCAAGCAGCTAGTAGCTATATAGTTATTCAATGAAAATTGATATATTTTCAAACCGCTTGATGATAAATTATGAACAGATTGATTTTATAATTTTTAAAGAACAATTTTTTTAAGTGTATGGTTTCGCGGATTTGATTCATGACCAGTAGAAATAATTTTTTAATGGATATTGGAGGTGGTTAAATCCCCCCGGTCCATGCTAAATCAGACGTAAACAACCGGTTTTTCCGTCAAATCGTCGCGTGTACTGCCTGGTTTCCTATACCAATCCATTTAGAGATATCATCGGCAGCGCTTGTCATATACACATATTGACCCAACACTCACGTAAGAGGCTTTACTGCTATGACAACCCTGGGTGAGTACATGTCGTGTACATCTCACCAGCTATCGCCACAAATCAGCAGGGAATGACTTCTTTCAGAATGTTGATTCATACGTAGTCTAGAGGATAGCGGCGGATTTACGAAAGTAATCTTTCATCCATTTTGTGATGGCACATGAGTGAATTCTCGTAACGCTGGGTTATAAGCGGTAAAAGAAATTCTTGATGACCATACAAATCTCCACTGTTCAGGTAAATTGCGGTAATTTGTGTCCTATTACAAGCACATTTTGTGAATGCGAGCCCAATAACATGCATTTGTAAGGCCATGCAAAGTTTAAAAAAATGGTTCTCGGGCATGGAAAGTTGAAAACTGTCAAGGGATATGATTTTTAAATATTTTGTAACACATTTTGTGGTAAAAAAGCCATTTACATATTGATGTTTTTTATTGGACGAACAAGACGGGTATCAAAGGTGTGTTTGACGTTTTCAATTGGTTGACTTACACCCGTAAAGTTTTTGTCACACATTCAGTTTGCACTGATACGAATGACAGTTTTTGTAGTTTCTGTAGTTTTCAGAACTAATACACAAGAACGCCACAGCACACGTGATGTAACGACTCGTTCGTCTTCCATAAGCAATCCATCCAAATAGTAGTTAAAGCTTTTATTTCTCATTGAAGCAAAGATCTTACTTCAAGTACAAGGTGTTGACTCTTCACTTTTGATACGGAGGATTGTGTAGCATCGATATAACAGGAGTGACCAGACTAATGGTGCGTTTGTAAAAATCACTAATAAATGCCGCATTTATTATTGTTATTTCCTGCATATTTACAGTTCACTGCATTTGATTGCTGTAAATGGTTCTTAAAAAAGAAGTAATCATTGTAACTACGCCTGATAACGTAGTACGTCAAATTTCTCCTAAGTTTGTCACAATTTCATGGGCAATACTACAATCATTTAGCTTGCTGCTTCAGATTGTATACAAAATTATACCCAAACATATTCTTTTAAGGTTGTCATTTTTTAGGGGGGGGGGGGGATTGAGGCTTAATGGCGCATCGACAACTTGGTCATTAGCGCCAACCTCAGTCACAGCGCAGTGGTCCGGGTTGCCACTGCACCACACGTTACAGAGATGTTATTCAAACCCCTAATCTAAATCTTGTCATACATCTTGTCATTTTTTAGGGGGGAAAGAAAAGAAGGAGAAGAACAAAATTATCTATTTTTTCCCCATTGTTCAAGTACTTATCTTAGCGTCCGTGGTATAACAGTTTAAAACATAAAATGTTGATTTTCGAAGTGAATTTTCCAATAAAAATCGTAATTTTCAACCATTCTTTTACCTCGTTCACTGTATAAAAATTTAAAACTAATATGTCGTATGGATGGCATGGTGAATTAATTTAAAGAAGATGGAATTATCTCATCATGCTATATTTACGAAACCCGGTTTTTTTATGCTTATATCGGTGAACAAGACAACAAGGTTGTTGTTGAAAATTACATTTTTACTGTGGTAATGTCACTTGTGGATTTTAGTCTTATCAGAATTTGACATTTATCTTTATGATCTTGCACTCACAAAGTAAATCTGCTTCAAATGAATTTAAGTATTTTTCCAAATAACTTTTGAACAACTGCAGTTGCTCAGTGACTGCTTTACATTCCTGAGGTGTTGGGTTCGGTCGAGTCCTGCGTAACGGTTGTTTAGAAGCAGACTGGCAGCCAAAAGGCGCAGGTCCCGGAACTCCAGGGTGGGGGGAAGGGAGGGGGTTGCTGTCGCTAGACTCCGGAAAACTGTAAACTCGTGTAGGGGGTCTGGGGAGTGCCGTAGGCTCCCCTCTCCGGAAGCTGAAACATTTTACGCTATTTCAGTACCTGTTTCTGGCCTCCAGCAAGCCCACGGCATTTTCTATCCAAATTAAATTAAACTGAGTTCAGTTTAGAATTATATAAACAGGCCCACAGCTAACTATTGCCGATTGGAGTTGGGCAGCAGAGGAGGGGTCAGCCGCCGCAGGTAGAAATTTTTTTAATGGACTATCAAAAGGTGAAAAATTGAAAAATATATTCTCAGTTTTATACCAAAACACTAGGCATCTAGGTATTATTGCAAAAACGTGCACAGTTTAATGCAACAACATGCTACAAAAAAAAATGGAACTTCAAAAGATGAAAAAAATGGTGAAACCTTTTACACAGTCTTGTCCAAAACATTTAAAGTGTGTCGGAGAAAAGCTTCCACGTTTGACAAGCTGTATTTTGATTTTTTTTTTATTGTAAACTTAATGCTGGTACGTTCATTTAAACTAATTACGTTCATTTAGACAATTACACTAATTACACCAATGTCTCAAATGTAAAGATCTATCAAATTGTGTGTCATTCGTAAATGTTGTTTGTATTGTCCTTCAGTGTACATACAAGCTATATCATCTTCGTGCGTTTTCTAGTTTGCTGAATAAAATTATTATTATTATTATTTATATAGAAGTTTTTTGTCCCAATTACGTAGTCTTTTAATTCTGCAGTTTAAAAAATGTTATTTTCTTTATGTAGTTCATTTGTCTTTAACTTTCTATTTTTTTGGAATAGGATCTTAATTAATTTGTTTTGTGTTTTTTGTAGTCTTTAAATTAAATAATCTGATGCAAATCCAAATATTTCAATTCCATATCTTATTATACTTCCTATCCATGTATTATATACTATTTTATTTTTTTTTTAGTACATTTTTCAATTGGTGTATTTTTGGTAGAATCTGTCTTAATTTTGTTATTATATTTAATATTTGACTCTTAAAATTTCAATTTGAGTCTATTTCGATTCCTAAGTATCTTACAGTTTTTCTCTTTTCTAGTTTTATGTATTCACTAGGCATTTTATCTTCCTGGTATTTGTTTCTAAATTCATAAAATTTCCATAGTGTTTAATAATCCATTTTTAAATATTTTTATTCATTTTCGGTACTGAGATGTCCATTCGTATTGTTTTTTCCCTTACTTATAACAGTTCATTCATAATAAATCAATCATTTAGTTTGTTAAAATCATTTTGTAAATTATTCATTATCTCCTCATAATTATAATTTAGGGAGATCATTATTGTGTCATCTGCAAATAGTAAAATTTGAGTTTTATCCATATTGTCCAAGAAGTCATTTCTATATATTAAATACCAAAGTGGTCCTTGTGGTATTCCAAAGTTATTTTTTTTTCGTTGCTAAAATTTCCTTTTATTCGTACAGTTATTGTTAGATCTTTCCTCAAGTCCAATTTTTTCACATTTTTTATAATTTTTTTTTGTCGAACGTATCAAATGCTTTTTGTAGATCTACCAAAATCACCCCTACGTATTTTCCTTCATTCAATGCACTTGTTATTATTTCATTCAGATCTATAAGTAGGTCTGTTTTACTTCTATTTTTTTATAACAATATTGGAATCTATTTAAGTTTGTATTTTTTCTAGGAAGCTTCTTATCTTTTTAACAAAGAATTTTTGACAAAGGCGAAATAATTTTTCAATTATTTTGTTTATGATTGAAAGCAGTGCTATTGGTCTGTGGTTATTTTTGTTAGTTATATCTCTCTTTTGTATGTTGGTCTTATAACTTGTATTTTTAAATTTTCAGGACAAATTTCTTTTACAATCATTTTATTTATCAGTATACATAGTGCTTTAGGTGTGTTACTTTTAGTTTTCTTCATGTGGTCTGTTTGAATTTGATCATATCCTGTAGCTTTTGTATTTTTTAGTTCATCTATTATAGATACAATTTCTGGTTTACTTGTATATTCAATATATATTGTTTTTTTGTGTATTTTTTCTTTTTTTAATTTTTTTTATTAAAATTACCTTTTTTATACTTTTTATGTTCCTTTTTAAAACTCTCTTTTAGATCAGGAACGTGTTTTGCAAACGTATTATTAAATATTAATAATTAATATTAATAAAAAAACGTATAAATTAAAGAAACTGAATTAGCTGTAAATCTACATTATAATACTAAGTCTCATAGCAAAAAGATGACAGCCCCCAAACCAAAACGACAATAACGGCCACCACTACCATGAAAACGGGTGAGTGTATCCATTCTTTGGCCAGACGATGGAACTGGTACGTTGTTGCCTTGAAAAGTGTTGAAATTAATACATTGTTACGCCGACTAACAATTTGGTCTGTACGGATCGCTCAAGCTAAAACGATAAACTGACAGTCGGTGGGGGGTAGGCGGAGTTGAACGGATAATGTCCGTGTGTGGGGCAGTGCGTCTGTTAGCCCTTCTCTTTAGAAAATAAAGAAATTGGGAAGCTGGGATTGGAGGGGAGCAATTGTCTTTTACCATTAAGCATATGATGACACTTTAATTGAACCTACAATGTACGTGTTTTGGGGGAGGGAAAAATAAGGGGAGAGGGAATGGAGAGGGGAGGGAGAGGATGAGAGCAAAAAGGGAGTATTCCAAGAAGCAAAATTGCTTGTTGCATTCAACGTTCTGGCCACGCATACCGAAAACCGGGAAACAACCACGGGCGAAACAAAAAGCCGGGAAAAGCCGGGTACAACTTCTAGTAGTAGAAATAAATGAAGGACCTCAATGGGACCAACACAGTCCTGTGATTAACTAATAAATTTTTCCGTCAGCCTTGCTGTTCACTAGTCATCCCTATAGCTGTTCACAATGTTTGCTTATTAGGAATAAACAGGACTGAAAGCCAAATCGGCTTGATAAGCGATAAATAAATACAGATGCAAACCTATTTATGTTACCTTTTGGACTTAAATGTCCCACTACCAGTGCGGGAATTGAACACTCGACCTTTCAGACCAAAAGCCAAAGTCCTACCGCTAAGCCATACTGACACGTGTTAGTTTTGCTTAGTGGTAGGGCATCCAATCCCGTGATCTCGAATCCCGGAAACCCGGTCATTTTTTAGTCCCGAAAAACCCGGGATTTTGGCTACCTAAATCCCGGGATTTACAGGATTGAAAACAGGCTATTTCGTATAAAAAATTATAAATTAATTTTTTTTTTCATGAATTTAATGTTATCTTCTTCTCGTCTTTAGATTCGAGTCTAACTACTAGTAACAACATCTAAATTCTAGATCAAGGTTGGAACTGAAAAATTCTTCAGTGTCCTTGCAACCATCAAATAAAATGGATAAAAATTCGTCTTTTGCTTACTTTGGTGTGAGAAAGAGAAATAAGAGTTAACACGCAATTTCAATTCCACACACAAAAATATAAGCGCCGGTGCACACGTGCGGTACCGCATTTGCGGTCGCCGCTGCGGTACCGCTTTTGCGGTTTGGTTTACGTGCCATCTGTTGGGTACTTACTGCACACGTACCTGCGTCGACGTTGAGTTACTGCCGACAGCTCACCCCGCTCGTGCGGTCGTTTTGCACCGCAATTTCCCCCGTCAACGCAGTGGTACCGCAGCGTTAAAAAAACACAATTGCGTCTGTAAGTACCTTGGGTGACTTGAGCGGTGCACACGTCCGCCGTTTACCGCAAAAGCGTTACCGAAAATGGCGTTCAATTTCGAAGAAATAGACATGGAATTGTTTATTGGGGGAGCAAAGAACTATATTGAAATATGAAATGTTGCTGCAGAAATGATTGAAGACTCATTGGGAAGTAATTAAAGAACTTATCCGAATTTTTTAGTTAATCTACAAAGGATGAACATTGTTCCCTGGTACGTCTTAAATTAGCACATCAATGTACCAAAATTCTTCGCATTGGTTTTAAAATATATTTTTTGTTCACGAGGTAGGCGAAAATGGCAATATAGTCTCGTTGGTTTCAAACTATAATTTTTTTGTACACGAGGTTAGGGAACCGAACGCGCACATACGTCACCGAAGCGGCACCACAGCGTCAACGCGCGTTAATAAAACGCAGGCGTGCATTGATTGGCTGCGTCACTGCAGCGGCGCCGCAGCGTCGCCGCGCGTCCAAAAAACGCACGTGTGCACCGACGCTTAAAACTGTATTTTGTTTATTTGTCTCGTTACTGCAGCGTCATTGTAAAAGGGACTGTAACATCGGCCTCAGCATGAACTTCCATGTTAAACGTCAAATTTTGAAACCCTATAGTTGCCTCTGGAATTGACATACACCAACGAAATTCGGTAGTAGGAGTGGCGTCATAATTTTTTCACGACATTAAAAATTTGAATGACAGCAATAGAACCGTTTAGCCTCCACACCATGGCCATTTCTTTTTATTGTTTTTGTTGTTATTCTTGTTGTTGGGACTATTTACCCTTACTTGGAGATCGAACTTATGGATCCAATTTCAAGTTTTGTAACTTAAACAATGAACAAGTACTAAAGCGTTTTAAAGACTATTTTAATGTGACAATATTCTTTTTGATATTGTTCTTCTTGTTGGAGAAAATTTGCTCTTAACTAGAGATCGAACTAGTGAACTAATTTCCAATATTTGTAAGCTAAAATGTAGATATTAATTAAGGACCAGGGCCTTTGTACACGCTCTTTCAGTATGACTACATTTTAGTGTGACTACAGTATTGTTGATGTTGTTATTCTTGTTGGGGAAATTTTGCTTTCACCTAGATAGCAAACCAATGAACGATTTTGAAGTTTTATAGCTAAAACCGTAGGTATGAACAAGGCCCAGTGCTTTTTGAACGCTATTCCAATGTGACTACAACATTCTTGTTGTTGTTGCTATCATATTGCAGAAATTATACCCCGCCTAGAAATAGAACAAATGAATCGATTTTCAAAATTTTGTAGCGTAGTCTACAGAGTGCAAAATGTATTACAACTCCATTAAAATATTACAACTTAAAAATACACCCATTGATTTAAACTTTGAAAAAATAGCAGATTATTTCAAATAAACGAAGAATATCCAACAAGCTGTGCTCACTTAAGATTTCACCATGTGAGTAATTTAAACAATGAAGTTATCGAACGCAACCTTCCTTTCATGTAGGTTTTTTTGCCACTGAAAATAATAGGAATAAATCCCGAAATTTCAGGATTAATCCCGGGATCCCGGGATTGAGAGAAATGACTCCCGAAATCCCGGGATCACAAATATGTCTCGGGATTGGATGCCCTACTTAGTGGTATCACTTAGGTTTTTGGCCTCAGAGATTGAGGGTTCAATTCCCGTTCAGGTAGTCTGGCATTTAAGTTCAAAATGCAACGGAATTCAAACATCTACCTTTGATACGAAAGCATAAAGCTGAGAAGCACTTTAGTAATTAGAAATATATACAGAGTAGCCATCTTGTCCAGGTGAAAAACGAAATCATGATGTTTTGGTTCCTAGATCAGAACCGTTTTCAAGTGAAGGGTTTAAAGCATGTCAAACAAGAAAAAAATTTGTAAAAAAAAAAACAGCAGAGCAGATGGGTCATGGTTCGAAACCTTACAGGCCTTAAGGATGTAATGTCCCATACTAAAATTAAACATAAAAATAATATAAAAAATTGGCACAATTCGAGAGAATGTGCCAACAGTCAGCTCCTGACTCACCCAAGTCCGCATGTCAAATGATAAGAGAAGCAGTATTAGCCGACCTCTTTCTCTTATCATTTTAGTCTGCCATTTCAGCTCGGAGCAACAGATTTCAGACCTTCGACCTTTTTGACCTTAGGCCGATATCCTCATGCTAAGCACTCGTACCGCCAGGTAGCGAAATTTGATCATTTGGACTGGCACTTGACCAAAGTATATACCAAAATATCTTGAAACAATTAATTTCTAGAACAAATACTTTTTTGTCGTAGGGTAGGCTACTCTTTTTCCTTCTCTTTTCAATCTATCCTCCTTTCCCACCCCCCCTTTCCTACCCCAAAACACCTCCTCTTTTTTTATTCTTTTGCTTGATTTTTTCCTCCCCACGCCCTCTCCCCCATCACCTAACTTTCCCCGTACCTCCCTGAATGTCTTTCCCGTTCCCCCATCCTGTCATATCCCCTTCCGTCTGTTCTATACTCCATGCCTTAACTTACTCTTTCCCTCTATACCCTCTTTAAACATAGCTTCAATAATTTCAATTATTTTTCGTATAGTATATGGAGAAATTTATTATTTTTGGTGAAGTTTCTTGTAGATTTTTTAAAATTTTGTCTCCTTATCCAAAAAATTAACGCAGGACTCATTAAAATTTATGTAAATGTTCAGATGTGTGAGTTGTGTTGGTAAGGCAGTCTGATGACGCACAGAGTTCCTGTGTAAAAACGTCACCGTTTAATGTGCTTTTAAAAATTGTATGTCAACGAAGAAACATTTTTTTTTAATGTTGCTGAACCTTTTAAAGTGATTTGTGTGTATGGTAAAATCAAGTTTCCTGAACACTGAATTACATTTCTGAACACAGCCACAACCATGTTTTCTATAAATGCAATGGAATGATCAATACGCCATGTGGATACTTCTTTAAACTTTCACGCCCACCGGCTAGGTAATGTAATCTGATGGAGTTAGATTGATTATTTATGGTTGAGCCCTTTCGAGAGTAGCTTGTTGTCATCAACAATTTTAAAAGTAATGCTCACCTACATCGGTCGCGTGATGGAAAAAAGAATCAATGAGACGTAATCAATGTCACCACGTTATCAAGACTCACAGAAAACTAAATTTCTTTAGTGAAGCTCAACAGCACTAATCAATACTTTTTCAGAGAGTTGGAGTCGTCATGTTTTTTCGAAATGTTGACATTTAAAGCAATTTTCAGATTAACTCAACGGTTTTTGTGTTGCCTTTATCGAACTAAGTGCCTGAACGTGACACTTTAAACGCCCAGGCAACGTGAAGACGTGACAGGATAACAAACTGGTTTGTTTCAGAAATATTTATCCGTTTTTTTAGGTATGTCATTTCACAAGTGTGGACCAAGTATTGGCTGGCTTATTCGTTGCATTACGTATGAAAGATTTATCGACAGTTGGCTACATTTATATTTTAATGTTGCCGTCTCTCAAAATTTGCAATCGATAAAAATATTTACAACCAGAATTTTTCGAAATACTTTGTGAATATTTCTCGCATGTATTAAAGGAATAGGAAAAGCGCCTAGACAAGAAAAACTAAATGCTTTCTTTAATATTTTCCAGTTCCATATGTATTACAGCAACAGCGTTAATTGTTTTTAAGTAGACTTTTATTTAGCAAGTAATAAACAATCAGAGTCGGATTGGGAGGAGTCGGACCTCCCAGGGTATGTACTCCAGAAGCCTCGGGAACATTCGCCACGAATGGGGATATCAAGGCAAAGTGGTCAGGTGGAGGGCCGCATATTTCATCAATAATTTTACCGAGCCCCACCAGCTATTGCGTTTTTAAGTAATTGGCATCGGCGTGAATTTGAACCGTTTCCTGCAACTTTGAAAATCTGTAATTTTCGTATGGATTTATTTCATATTTTTCCAAAAATATATTTTGGAGCAAGTGCCTCCTGCAGAGAGTCGGGAGGGGGAGGAGCCAGGCCCACTGATGCCATCACTTTTTTTTTCAAGGAAATTAGTCTGAATTTTAAACGTTTTCCTTCTACTTAGTGATGCAATTTTCACGTAAATCAATTTCAAATAAATAAATAAAATATATTTTTAAATAAAATATATTTTATAGATTTTTTTATATATATTTTTTTTTCTGTAGTGGGGGAGATGGGGTTTCGGTGGACCCCAGAACTGGCATTTTGTAAGATTTTTGCGTGAGTTTGAAACGTTTTCTTGCAACTCAGCGATGCAATTTTCAATGAATTCATTTCAAACTTTAAAAAGAAAATTAAACAAGGGTTTCCTGTAGTGGCGAGGATGCCCAAAGGAGCTAACGCATTTTAAAATCAATTAGTGTGAATTTAAAACATTTTTCTGCAATACAGAAATGCAATTTTCACACGAATTCATTTCAAATTTTCCAAAATAATTTTTTGAAACAAAGACCTACCGTATTGGACCTCCGCAGGGATCCCCGGGTTCCCGGACTGCCCAAACCGACGCTGAACTTGTTTACCGCCCACTAATGTTGGGGAAATACTGTTTTTTTTTCCCCGAAAAGAATAGGGGCGGGGGTGAGGCTTAATGGCACGTCGACAACTTGGTCATTAGCGCCAACCTCAGTCAC
>JAHWFP010128667.1:18327-28615 GCA_023313725.1 Lithobius niger | reverse complement strand
TTATGCGAACTGTGAACAGGACGCACTAGACGCTCTGATTGATTTCTTAGTCGCAAGGAAGGAAACGGGACTCTTATATACTATAGAGGATATAGAGTACTGGGATGACGATGTGAATGATTATACAGCAGGAGGGAACGAGGGACGCTATTATATTTGTACAGCGTACCTAAAGTTTACAAAGCGGGAGGATTAATCCCGCTTTTCTTTTTCGCTGATTTTAGTTAGTAAAACCACATCGGGAGGATATAAAACCATGAAATACATTCCAGTACCTATAAATAATCCTGCGGACTTCGACAAGAGATTTTCTGTAGTATTCCACGGATCGGCACAAACTACCTTTATTGTTTACGGACGAAATAAACAAGACGCTCTTTATAATGCGGTTCTATTCTGCATAGAGAAAAACTTCACGGAAGATTTCTTTACGGAAATTTCGGCAAGAAGGTTCTTCATGGAATACGGACTGACATTTAAAGAGGTGTTAGGTAAATATCTAATAGAAGATGAGTTGGTTATAGAGGAAATAGAAGATTATCGGTTCTAACCGATTTTCTTTACGCCATTTGACTTTTACCAACTAAAAAGTTATGATTTAAGTAGTTACACAGCACATCGAAAACAAAATATTGGAGGAATTAATAATGAAAAAAGTACAATGGTTACAAAATATGATTGAAAAAGCTAAGTCTGAAGGTACTGCAATTAAAAAGAAAAGCGGATATGAAGTATTTTCTATTGAAGTAACGGAAGAAGGACAGCTTTTAGTATATAGAGAAGGTACACTAATCTTAGATGCAAATGTTCATACTAAAGAAGTGCAAAACAATTCTGGTGGATATAGCAGAACTGATGCACAATACATTAACCATATTATGAGTGAGTTCGGTATGTTACATGAATTACGTTATGCACATACAAGAAATCATTATGAAAACGGAATGACGTTGGTTAATCTTTATCCGAAAATGATTGTGATTCTTTCAGAGGAACATTTAGTAGAACTACATAAACATATTACGGATATGGTAGGACAAATTCTCGGAGAAAATGTTGAATCTGGATATGATATAGGAGAAAGAGAATTCTATATAAAGAGATTGGACGGTAGAGTAATCTATTCACTTAGTTATGAAGAAGCATTACAATTTAAGAACGAAAAAGGAAAAGAAGATACTTATAGAAACTACTTCACAGGTGAAGAATTAGCAAGAACTGCAATGAAGAAGTACTATGATTCGGTAGTAGAATTGATTAAATCCGACTACTTTGACATTCATCATCAACAAATAGTACAATAAGTGCGGGACATGTTCCCGCTCAACTTTTACCAACTATAATGGAGGAATTTACTATGTATAAGTTTTATATAAAGGCAGTCGCAGGAGAATTTTCTATCTATCATTCGTTAACTCATACCTTCTTAGAATCACTAAAAACGGAAAAGGATTTAAAAGGTGCGCTGAAGAAGTGGAACAAGAAATCGGATGAAGAATTATGGATGTTCCTATTAGAAAAAAGAATGGCAAGAATTCCGAAGAAGAACTTCGAAGGTAAGGATAAGTTCTTTGACGAAAACGATGCACAATATGAAGGAGCATGGAAAGCATTTACGGAACGTTTCTTTTCACGTCACAAGGCACTTGCTGTTGAATTAGAGGAAATACCTTATGAACTGATTCAAACGCTACAGCGACGACAAGAGGTAGCTCAAAAGAAACAAATGGAGCGTGAACGTAAGGAAGCGGAAGAGAACATCAAGAAATTAGAAGAACAGGTTAAAGTGGAAAAAGCGGAAGCGAAAGAAGACGAAGTTTTACTAAAAAGAGTACCAGAAAAGAAACGTAAAAAGGTTAAAATAAAACGAGTAAAAGGGTTTGGAAAAGTCGTGTTACCGAGTCTGTAAAAACAGGCTCTTTTTTGTGTCAAAAACCTTTTACTTTTACCAACTAAAAAGGTGTAAAACATCTTTTACTTTTACCAACTAAAATTAGGTCGAATTTCAATCACTTTTACCAACACGGTTTTAACTAGGTTCTCAGTATTATTTATATATATAACACGAAGTGTAAAAGATATACTGAAAATCGGTACTTTTTCTTGTCAAGTTTTGCTTTGTCGAATTAAGCCATTTTAGTTTGTTGAATTTTGTCGAGTAATTCCACCTGCTCACGATTATAGTTTTTCCATTCTTCCCACGTCCACGCTTTAGGAGTATGCTTCAGACGTTTCAGATTTGTCCGTGTTGCGTCCTGCTCCTGCTTTTGCTCATTTGCCTTACTTTCCATGTGAACGAACGCAGAAACGATTCTGGACGTTCTCACGAGTTCGTCATATTTACTGGAGTTTTCCTGTTCAATCTGCTCATTTTTTACTTCTTTTTTGAAGAAATTCTTCACCACTGAAATAATTTTCTTGAACAAAATAATCAGCTCCCACATATTAAATTTTCCCTTGCTCTACTTTTTCTTCCTTATATGCGAGAATCCTTTTTAAACCGTTCGACTTTTACCAATTAACTTTGTCGAAAACTTTTTAAAAAAAGCTTGCAATTTCTACTTTTACCAACTAAAATGAAATTATCCCATTGAGGGAGAGGAAAAACGCACATTGAAAACTACATATAACTAAAGGAGCGAATGAAAATGTCAAAAACAATTTCTCAAATCTTATCTATCGTAGCGGAGGATTTCGTAAACTTCACATTACCAGAACTAAAGGAAATGGAAGCGACGCTACAAACAAGCAAGAATCCTAAGAAGAAATTAAAGCTTGATATTATTAGTTCTACTATTAAAAACAAAGTAAAAGAGCTTAAAGCACTTGGAGAACAAGGAGAGCTTGAGCTAGTAGAAAATAGTAAGAAAGTAATACCATCTTCACGCAAGCGTCAAACGGAAAAAGGAAAGACGAAAGTTTCTCCTGCTAAACCGATTCACAAGGAAGACGAAGAAGCGGAAAAGAAAAAAGCCGTGAAGACAAAAGCGAAGCAGAAAGAAGCAGAGCAGGAGCAAGAGGACGAAGAAGACGAAGAGGAAGAAGAAGCGGGAGCAAAAGTGCTTTACGCTGAAACAGTAAAGTATACGCCACTAGAAACATTGGAGAATGTAGAAGAACTTCCAAAACTTTTAGTAGAAAACCCGTACAAGATTTTCGCACTCATCAATGAAGGAGAGGGAGTTAATACAATGTTCCTAGTCTTATTCGCAAATGAGGAGCGTGTAACATTCTTAGACGGGACAGACAATTCAGTTCTTCAGTTAGCTACTAAAGGAGTTAAACCTTCAGAGGGATTCGTTACATACAACCGTAAGAAGTTTAAAACACAATTCTACATTCAATCGCCATTAGCAAAAGGAGAAGGAAAGGGAGCTTAAACAGCTCTCTTTTTTATTTGCCCAAAATCTCAAATTTTAGATTTAGAATTTTTGGATCAGGATTTTCACTAACTAAAAGTAAGTGAGGAAACCGGATCGTGTTTGTAAAAGTGAACTAATATAAATACGCCGCTTAACTTCTACCAACTAAAAACTGAAAATTATGTTTACAAGAAAATTAAAATCAATTATAATTTAAGTACGGACAACGTTCCGTAATCATTGAAAACTAAATAAAAGGGAGAAGTGATTTTTATGTCATTATTCGAAAACTATCCGCAATACATGGAGCGACTACTGGAGACTATTACACGCAAGATGGAGCTTACACAAGTCAACGTCCTCGACTCGGAAGAAAAAGACGGGGAAGAAGTTGTAACTATCAGCGCAAAGTATAAGACAGTAGTAAGAACTATCACTGTAAAGTGCTTTAACACATTCTCAAGTGTTTACGTTGCATACTCTCAATATGATTTGCTAGTTGCTTTAGTTCACAATCTGGAATCCTCAAACGGGAAGCATTACTTCCACTGGGAAACAGCGGACTTAAAAATTAAACGCAACGTAGCACCAGAAGTTGTTGAGAACTACACGAAAACAGCGGGAGAAAGTTTTGCTATCCTACGTGAAGCCGATGTACTGAATTTAGTACCAGAGGAAGAAGCGGAGGAAGTGAAACAATGATAAAGTTACGAGCGATAGGAGAGCCAGAGGAAGTTGAGAAGTTCATGGAGGACTTGAAAGAGTTCATGGAGATAAACTATCAAAGTGAGCCGAAAGATTCCAGAAAAGACGACAGCGAAGTTTTAGTGTACAGTGAAGTATTAGTTTAGTAGTTCGAGCGGGAAACCGCTCTTTCTATATCTCACAATTGATTTTCCCTAGTACTGGAGCATTCCCCTTGTGGGAGTGCTCTTTTACTTTTACCAACTAAAATATAAATGTTTCACATGAAACATTAAGTTTTTCTTTACTTTTACCAACTAATCTGTATAATAAGAAGTAGGGAAAATATTCCCGCCGAACATTGATAACTAAATATAGGAGCGTGGAGCGAAATGACTTTCAACGAATGGATTGATACTTTATGGAGCGAAAAAGGATTCGAGGAAACAGTTTGGATTTTCGAGTATAAGAGAAGACAACCAGACGAAATTTTCGGGGACAAGGTAATCCAAGAAGTAAACAACAAGGAATTCTTAGAGGTAATCAAGAGCGCACCTGCTCACGAAAAGGCTAAGATAAAAGAAACGTTGGTCATGATAGATTTCAAGAACGGCGACTGTATGCATTTTATCCACTACATGGCAAAGTGTTACTATGCTGATTTACACAAGGCAGACTACATTGCGGGATAGGGAAAGGTGATCGGTATGACAGAGTTCGAGAAGTTTATAGTAGATAAGGTAGACGAGGAGGATTCACCAGAGGAAATCTGGTGGTTCTTTCTGCGTTGCTTAGACGGAAGCGGGAAAAAGGTCGTGCGGGTAAATAACTACGACTTCATGTACACGGTAATAAATGAGTTCGATGTACGTGACCGAGGGAAGGTCTGGTCGGAGATATACAAACTGGAGAAGGGTGTACGTATCATGGACTTCCTGCAACATTTAGCATTACACTACCATTGCGCTATGTTTAATGCGGTCGAGGAAATAGATACATCGGCAAAGCGTAAATATAAGCGGAGAGGAGAGTTGGCAGTAGTATGAGTAAGGGAACAGAGGAAATGTTCTGGACTTGGTTGATTGCAGTTACTTCATCTTGTATAATGATATGGTTACTTAGTAGATACATCATTAGCTAGGGGAGGTGGGTAACGTGCTTAACATCGGATTAACTATATTAGGTGGATTCTTCATTTTCACATTCGCAACTACATTACTAAGACAAAGGCACTCAAAAAGATGAGTGTCTTTTTTCTGCATTATATCAACTTTTATTAACAAAGGACTTTACTTTTACCAACTAAAATGATACATTATTAATGCGGATAACGTTCCGCACGAACATTGACAACTATACTAAAAAGACACTCATCTTTTTGGAACATTGACAACTATATAAAAGGGAGCGAATTAATTATGAGATTCGATTTAACTGACTTTGACCACGGATGTTTTGTAGGAGAAAAGATTTTTCAACTCTACATTAAGCACGGAGGGAAACACCCGAACATTGTAACCGCTAAACAGCAGAAACCTATTTTCTTCTTTGACGAAGTTTATGCGGAATTAAAGCCGATGATTGAAAAGCACCAGATTAGCGAAGTAACACAAAAGAGAATCGCTAGAATGACTTATAGGAGCGCATGGGAGCAATACAGCAAGTTAAACGAAGCACAGCAGGAAAGATTCTATGAATTCCTTTGGGACGACTTAGAAATAAAAGCGAGCCGATTAAGCAAGTATGATATTTTAGGATACGACATGCAGGAGATTGAAAGAGACTAGGGAAACCTAGTCTTTTTTATTTTGTCCATTAAGCCACTATTGATCATATAGTAACTAAACTAAAGTAAGTTGCCATTTAACTTCTACCAACTAAAAATTAAATGTTTCATGTGAAACATACGATTTTTCTTTACTTTTACCAACTAAACCTTTATTATAAGAAGTGGGGAAAGTGTTCCCCGTGTACATTGATAACTTAATAAAAGGAGCGATTCATTATGAAACAATTAAACGCTATGGAACGAGTAACGCTATCACAAGTAGGATTCCTTCACCTGCCACAACAAGAGGATTTGGACAAGGAGAATGAATTTCTGGAAGCGTTCGAAGTAATCCACGGGGAAACACTGGGAGCAAATGAAGCGTTAGAAGTTTTATGCTACATCGGAGGATTTCGAAAAACTGCCGAGAAGCACGGAGAAGAACAATTCCGAGCAGATACACGCAGGGAACTAGATAGACAGTTCGAAGCCTACGGAGAAAAAACGGAAAACGTTAAATACTTCTATGGATTATTAGAATACGAAGGAAAGACTTGTAACGATATTGTGGAATGTGCGAGGGAAGCGAAATGATTAGAAATCCTAAAATGTTGGCGTATAAATTCTTCTTAATACTATCGGCAGAATTAGATAAAGGAGTACCGACTAATCCTCGGTACTTCCTTGAAAATGCAATTCTGGATTGGAATATGCGCAGAGGTGATCGGTTAGAAGAGTGGGAGATTAAACAGGTTACTAAGAAATTTGTACAGTTGGTTTGTTTAATGGAAGAAACTGAAGCGGTAAAAGAAGCGGAGGAATATTTAGAATCCGTAAAAGAAAAAGTTCCTACCATATATAATTGGAAGGTAAAAGACTATGTGATACAAAGAAGTATCGTGAGGGAGTAGGGAAACCTGCTCCTTTCTTTATGTCTACTATCAATGGTCGCATCAATGTGGATTGTATATTAGGTCGGAATTAGTAATGCGAATTAGTACAGGAAAACGGGTAGGTTGAAAGGAAACCGCAAATTCGGAAATAAAACGGGGAGATTATATAGGTTAATATGCGGGAACGTATATGAGACTGGAACGGTCGGTAGGAATTCATATAAGGAAACGCCGAAAGGGGTTGGTTGAATCGAAAAGGAAAGCGGAAAAGGAAACCTTAAATCGAGTACCACTTAGGGGATAGCAGAGAACGAATATAGAGGTTACTATAGGAAGGTTGCGTATAAGCCCTTCTATATAAGGTTGCATATAGGGGTGTCTATTATACGTACTACTGGGAGGTCGCACAGGGTGGGTTTTACTAATAGGGAAATTGACTATTACCAACTATAATGTTACGATATTACCAGTAGCACAGCACATACAGTACATATAGGGGAGCATTAATATAAGGCTGTTTCTATATACAATGTGCAAAATAAATTTCATTAGAAATAAATAAATAATGATGAGCACATGAGCACAGCCCGCACCACGCACCACCCGCTCCATGCGCTCCCACTCGCTCCAGTCGAACCGCTCCCGTGCCACCTGCTCCAACACAGCGCACACCACACAGAGCGAATTCGACCAATCGCACCCAACTAGCGGGACGAGTGATAGGGATTAGTTAACTATCCCCGTTGTAACAAACTATATGAAATGATTACAAAACACCGAGAAATTTATACGCAGAAGGTATGTCTTAGTATGAAAACGACCGTACCCACCCTTAAATGACTTCTATACGGGAAATCCCGTGCCTAGCAACGCTCGATTTTTGAGTAGTTTGGTAAAATGGGGTAGGGAAATCAAAAGGAAAAGAGGAAATGGTAATGGGAAATCGTGAAATCAAGTTGAACGTATGGAAATCAGGAACGAATCTTGTGAAGGTAAGTGTGGATGAAGAAGGAAGATTGTTGGGAATGCAGTTGGTAACAGTTGTGGACATTGAAAAAATCTATGTGGAAGCGGACGGCAAAGAAAACTCTATCTATTATACTGTAAAGCCAATCCATGACGAGGATGACAGTTGTGAGCATACGACAGAGAGCGGTAATCTGATGCCGTTGGACGTATTCATTAATGAGTTCAGAGGAGAATTAAAGAATAATATATGGTCCGAGGGAGTAGACGACATTTATTGTGTATATGAAGAGGAAGACTTGGAAGTTGAAGAGGACGATATGCCAGAAGATGAAGAACCAAACCGCATGGAAGTAGGTAACGGAAATCAAATGGAAGTAAAACCGAGAAAACCAAAACACAAAACTATTAAAGAAACGAGAGGTAATTAAATATGCCGACTATGACAGAAGCAATTCAATTTTGGAAAGCAGGAACAAGATTATTATATGTGACATTAGATGATACAGGGAAACTAATAACAATGGCTCCAGTGGAAGTCGTAAGCGTTAGTAACATCTATCCTGTATTCAGTTCTCCAGACGAAGGTATTATTCAAGGATTCAGAGCAACGTACTATGTAAAGTCAACGGGAATACATGGTGAAGCAAGAAATCCTATTCAAAGGAAGCGTCAAATTGAAGCAGGGAAAGCATTTTCGGTAAAAGCAACGGATTTATATACTTTAGATTCATTCATAGCACTATTTAGTAAAGATTTAATGAAAATAGAACACAATGACAGCGTAAAAGACGTGGTACTTCTGCATGAAGCGGATGGAACGATGAACCCAGAGGACTTAAAAGGAGCTGATAACGATGAGAACATTGGTTAATACTATTAATTTATCGGACGGAACGAGTCATTATAAGTTTACAGTAGGACAAATGGTAATTAAGAAGCTAAACGGAGGAGCTTATATCCCTGTAATCATTAAACGTATTGAAATGGTAAGCAAAGACGAGCCATATTGGATTGATTCCGTATCTATAGAGGATGAAATAACTTATTCTGCTCCACATACAGAGTATCAAACGGTAGACGACTTAGTAGATTACCTAAAAATGCAACAAGTGAGCAATATAATGGAGAGAATGATTAAATTAGGAAAGGAAAAGGGTACTCCAAGTGATTCTGTTATCCCTTATATTGAACAAAGCGGGAGAGCGGGGACATTAACGCCACGTACAGGTAGAATGCAGGAGCAAATGTGGGGAATTGGGGCAATCGGAACATCGGACGCAATAATAGGAAGTATTGTACCTGGTACTCCATACATGAGCGTAGTAAAAGCGGAAGAAATGCAGATTACTGTACTGAAGAATCGTTTTGAAGGGAATGGTGAAGATGTGGAGTAAGGATATTTTTGATAAGTACTTACCAGAAACGGGAGAAAAGCCAAAAGAATTACGGGAGGGACAGGTCATTGAACCTGTAGACCCTAGACCATTTAAAGCGGATAACGAAGAAGTAGTTATGTCCTGTATATATCGCTTGCACATGATGGGTATTGATACTACGAACCTAACAGCAGAGCAAATCGTTTCTATTATGAATGATATGTGGGAGCAACATGAAGCGGACGAGAGAAACCGTGTAGATAGAATTATGGGTATTCAGAGTAAATATATAGAAGGAACTCCAAACACAAATCCAAGAATAGCTAGTATAGGTAAATCTACTATGTCTCTATCACGTATAATAGAAGAAATGCGAAGAGAAGGAATAATGATCGGTGACATTAACAGCAAGGTAGAAATCGTGGATATGGAAATGGCATCACCTCAAGTTGTTGTAATGGATTCTATGCAAGCTTTAACTGCAAGCGTAACTAGGCAGATGGATAAAGAGTTTCTTCATATGATTACGCCAAAGTCCAAGAAGGAAATGGAGAAGGAGCGTAAGAAAGCCCGTGAAGACTTCCATAAGTTCGTGAACAGTCGCAGAAGGAGCAAGAAGCGATGAATAAAGAACAGTTTAATAAGAAGTGGTTGGAGGAAATAGCCAAACAGCATAAATTAGCGGACTATCAAGTAAAGTTATTAGAAATGCACATGAAACAGCAGGTAAGTCCGTATACGATTATGGGAAGAAGACTGGGGAGGACAAGATAATGGGAACTAGAATTGATATTGTACAAGGTATTGAAAAAACGCTGAAGGAAGAGAAACGAACGGACATTAAACATGACTATGAGCATTTGCGAGAGCATGAAGAAAATAAAGACCCTGTAGGACTTGTACTGTCTGAAAACGATAAGAAACTAAAGAGACAACTAACTTTCAGAATGCGGTTTGGGATAGGAGATAAAGCAGTTAAATTGCAGTATGGTACTTTGATTCCTTGTATCATTTCTGGGATTGAAAGTATTAAGCTTAAAGGAGACATTAAGGATGGGAATTTCGATACCATTTACAAGATAATAGAATTACAGACAGGTGAGAATAAGACTTGTTACGGAAGCACACTATTAACAGTAGAAGAAGCAATAACCAGACTCATGTTATTCGGTACTATATCGGGAGCAACTACTAGTAATATAATAGAAGAAAGTCTAATATAAGGTAAGAGCAGGA
>JAHWFP010128643.1:0-14362 GCA_023313725.1 Lithobius niger | reverse complement strand
TTTGGAATAGGGTTTTTCAAATATGCTAAGCAAAACAACAAAGGTCCGTCTAAGAATGGGTCACTGTTAACTAAGGATGGTATTTGTATCACTGAAACGCAGGAAAGTTGTAACTTTTTGTGAGCAGTTTGCAGGAGTCCGCACAGTGGATGATGGGAAAATACCGTCAGTAAGTCAGTCCAATATTTGTATCCCCCCATTAATTGTGGACAGTTTAATGTTGAAGGATGTTTTCTGAGCTTTAATGAGAACTCGGCTGCAGGGCCTGATAAATTACAAGGAGAGTTTTTGGCTTATATTGCCGAGGTTATTCAACCAACCCTTTTGATATTATTTAACAAGAATTTAGAGGAGGGATATGTTCCTCCAATTTGGTTGAAAGCGTTTAGCACCCCAATATTTAAAAAGGGAAGTAGAGCATTACCGTCAAATTTCCGCCTTATTAGTATCACTTCCCATTTGTCAAAATTGTTCGAGCGTATATATCTTGAACAAACATTTGGTTACCTTTTTGGACACTTACAGTTTATTCGAAAGTGTGCAGCATGGGTTCCGGACAAGGTTTGGCAACTGTACACCAATTTGCTTAACTTCTACGATGTGGTTTTGAAGTGGTGGGATCAAAGAAATTCAGTTGACATTATCTTTTTTGATCTCGAAAAAGCATATGATAAGGTTAGTAGGTTCAAACTGGAAATCAAACTTTAAAAAGTTGGTATTGTGGGTAATATTGCATCCTGGATTATGAAATGGCTCTCCAACGGCTCTATTGCTGTTGTATTAGAGGGTGAACAGTCAAATTGGAAAGAATTTGGTAGTGAGCTACCCCAAGAGTCGGTGCTGGCACCTGTTCTGTTCTCCATTTTTATTGCCGATTTTTGTGTTCTTCATGGGGTGCGCAGGTCTAAATTAGCAGACGACACAAAGACGGCAGCCGCAGTTGCCACGAAGGAAGACTGTACTACCTATCAAGCAGCTTTAGACAAAGCTGTGGAATGGACTCATATCTGGCAATTACCCATTAATCGAAATAAGGTTACATGCCTTATGTTGGGCGGGATAACCCTTATTCCAGTCTTTTGTGGACAGGGAACCCATTATTGATGTACCATGTATAAGAGATTTCGGGGTCTTAATTGATGAAGCATTCACCTTTTCCCAGCATGTTACTTCAATTGTGCAAAAGGATGCCATTGTTTATCTCTTGTATCGCACAAAAGAGTCTAAAGAACCCCTTGTTTTGTGATGCTTTATAAATCCCAGGTACGTCCATCCCTTCAATATGGAATCTCATTTTGGGACCCATTGTTCCACAAAGACTCTATTGTATTGGAAAATGTGCAGGGTTATTTGACTAAAAAGATTCGTAAGCTGTCTAATTTAAGCTACGACCTGCGTTTACGACGCATAAACTTACCATCGCTGAAATGGCGTAGACAGCGGGATGGTCGAATTTGGATGTACAAAATATTGCATGGATTTATTCCGAAATGTGTTAACACCTTTTTTTGAACTTAACGAGAGCGGAGTGAGGACGAGAGGTACTACCTTTAAACTCAAGGTTTCAAACCCCCACTATAAGGCCGGGTTTACGCAACCACTCGCTTTTGCATTCTCGCAGCTAGAAGCTAGAAATCACCTCAAATTCCAACATGGCGGCGGTTTTATGTCTGCCGCCTCGCAACGAAAACAGCAAATAACGTGAGTTCAGAAGTGTTTGGGGAAATTGTTTCGTCATGAGGAATTCTTTATATTATTGGCACGGATAATAAGACTGCTAGTATTTACTCAAACGATGTCGGATTTAGCTAATCCATTTAGCGTTGTTACCATGGCAATGTCACCTTTGCCATCGCGATTGAGTTCTAGCTCCGAGAATGCAAAGGTGAGTCGTAGCGTAAACGTGCCCTAATGCTGTGCGTCACTCATTTGCATTTAGATGGGTAAATCGATGGAACATCCTCCCCCAAGATGTGGTAGGGGCTCTGACTGTTTGCAGTTTTAAAAACAGACTTGACGCCTTTATCACTGATGATATCAAGTATCAGTATGACTGACCCTGCTTTTGACTGACTGCCCCTGTGTTTGGTTGTGTTGGTGTAGTTATGCTAACTTTTTGCTAGTGTTAAAAAAAAAGAAAGAAAAAAAAAGGAAATGTTAAATGTGGAAAAAATATATGAATATATAAAATTTATATAACTACATTTCGCAGGATAAAGTGGAAAAGAAATTGAAGCTTTTGCTTCTTTCTATTTTTTAGTGGTTATTATTGTTGTCTTTTTTTTCCCTCTTCAATTGTTGTTAAGTTAGATGAGGTTCATCACATTCCCCAAAGGGAAACAGACGACCAATGCTTGTTAAATAAATAAATAAATAAATCTCTCCTCATTAAAAAGATGAGAGACAACAATATTCGAGCATTATTTTTTACGTAAGGCCATCAGCCAGTTAACTCCTTATTTGTGCTAAAACAAGAGTAGCTTTGGATAAAAATTAGTGTCTTTTGTCGTTGTGTAGGCATAATTTGCATTCAAGCCGTGGCGTTTTCACTTGAATTTGCAGCTGTTTTCGCCAAGTGAGGGATCATCAGAAAGTGAAGTGGTAAGGAACCAATGGAAAAATCTTCACTAAGCAGGATGTAAAGAAAAAAATTCTTAAAATAAGTGAAACAAGAAAACCAACGTGAAGTGTAGTAGTAACACAAACTACAAGTGATGTGTGTTTCTTGGTGTAGCATTGATTAGGTAGCGTTTCTGAGGAAATGTATGTGCTGATTGAGTGAGCGAAGCGAACGAAAATCAGCGTTTGTCATCAGAAACAGCACTTTTTCTTAAATACAGTTAGTAAGTAGTAGGCTAAATATTTATTCAGTAATAAAAATGAATCTGGTGAATCTTATTAAATGTGGCGAATGAGTATAAACAAAGAGAAAAGAAAGAGTAGGACCAGTAACCGTTTGTTTACGAACTGAAACCTTACGAAAAACACGTACTGAACTGATCATCAGCCGAATGAGCGTTAAGCCGCTGCCCTCCTTATTTGTAGTAAAACATGAGCAGCCTTTGGGAACGAGTTAGTGTCTTGTGTAGACTTAACTTACGTTCAAGCCGTGGCTTTTTCTGTTGAAGTGTGGTTCATGGAGGTCGGTTGTGGTGGTATGTCACGTTTCTGAGGTTGCGCTGATTGAGTGAGCGAAGCGAACGAAAATGAGCGTTTGTCATCAGAAACATTACTTTTTCTTAAACACTCTTAGTAAGTTGTAGGATAAATATTTATTCAGTAGTGGAAATGATCGACTTTCTACGTTGGATAATAGAAAATATGTGAAATACTACTGCTACATTGAACTTAATTGACCATTTTTAGTTTTGTTTATCGTTTTGTCTTATGAACTGACGTACTAAGAAAAACGCGCACATTATTTGGATCACTTCCTTAAACATTTGTTTGATAATTTTTGCTGGCAATGTATGTCAGCACCATATGAGTTGCAACAAGAATTCTCCTCGAGCGCTGCGAGACGCTGCGGAATGAGCGAGCGACTCCGCTAGTCTCTCCTCGTTAAAAAGATGCGGTTTATGCTTGGTTGGTTGGTTGGCTGGTTAGGGATGATCATCTTCTCCTCTGAAAGTAGATGGCTACAAATATGAGAAGTTTGTCAAAAAAAAAGCAAATTAACCCGTTCGTTGTGTAGGCGTATTTTTAAAGTTCGAGCTGGGTCTTAAATGACCGATATTAACGAAAAATGACCATTTGCAACAATCGACAACAATCACCCAACCATGCCTCAACAATACATGACGCCAATTTTTTTCTGGAATGTCCATCAACAATAGTGTGGCGTCAACAGACCAACTAGGAGCGAGTCACTTAATTGTTGTTTTCAGTAACAATCAGTAAAGACGCGTAGCTTTTCGCAGTACTATTTTATTTACCCGTTTTAAACTTGGAGTTATTCATTGAAAGTCTATATACTGACAAATCCAGGACAAGAGAATAATCGTTTAGCAGTAGCACAAAGACATAAAAAAATTAAATGCTAAATACTAAATGACGTGTAGAAAATATATTGACACCAGTAAAGGGTGCCAAGAATATTATTACGTCTGCATCTGTATCATTTCAACCAGCAATATTCGAGCATTCGTCTTTCCGTAGTCGGTTAGCCGGTTCTTTCCTTATTTGTGCTAAAACACGAGCAGGGTTGGATAAGAGTTAGTGTGGTGTGTAGGCCTAACTTGCGTTCAAACCGTGGCGTTGTCACTTGACGTTCTGCAGTTGTTTCGCGTAGTGAGGGTTCATCAGAAAGAAAGCCGATGAAAAAAGCTGTACTGAGCAGGACAAGAAACAAGAAAACCCATGTAAAGCGTAGTGCTACCAAAAATTTCAAGTGATGTGTGGTTCTTAGTGGTTATATTGATTCCAGTCACGATTCTGAGGTAACATTTGCGCTGATTGAGTGAGCGAAGCGAACGAAATCAGCGTTCGTCATCTGAAACAGCACTTTTTCCTAATACATTTAGTAAGTAATATAGGCTAAATATTTATTCATAGTGAAAATGACCGACTTTCTACGTTGGATAAAAAGTCATTGCTCCCTGCCCAAAAGTTCAACAGGTATAGATGCTGAATTATAACATTACAACTCGAGAATGACATTATTTGACCATTTTTAGTTTTGTTTAAACTAAAAACCGTGGCGTATTCTGTTGATGTGTGATTTATGGTGGTCGGCTGTGGTGGTGGTCATGTTTTCTGAGGTTGCGCTGATTGAGTGAGCGAAGCGAACGAAATCAGCGTTCGTTATCGGAAAAAGCACTTTTTTCTAACTACATTTATTAAGTAATATAGGCTAAATATACCTAGATACAATATGCTAACATTACAACTCTGGAATGATATTATATGATCATTTTTAGTTTTGTTTACCACTTGTTTTATGAACTGATGCACTAAGAAAAACGCGCACATTATTCGGATCACTTTCTTGAACATTTGTTTCATAATTTTTGGTAGGAGTGTTTGTCAGCACCATACGAGTTCCACAAAGAATTCTCCTCGAGCGCAGCGAGACGCGGCGGAATGAGCGAGCGAAGCGAACGACTCCGCTTGTAGATTATTAATAGTTTTAGTTTTGCTGGAGAGAGGACTTCAATCATTTATAACTCACCCGCTGATTAGGTAAGGATGTTACCCGACCACAGTCATCTTTAATGTTGTCACTAGGCTATCGATGCCTGTTGACGGGAGGTGGTTAATAGTTGTTTTATTGCTAACTAGCTGAAGTACCCGGCTTAGCCCGGGATCGTAATGCGGGGAAGTGTGGTTAAGTCACTGCAAAACTTGTTTGTAAACAACATTTCTTGTTGTTTTATCATGATCTGGCAATATGTATAATTTTGTTGGGTTTGAAGCTCTTGATGCTGTCAGATACAGGTGGCCATGAGAAAAACATTCGTCTCGCAAGGTGATTCCAGTAACTGGGAGTGACTGTCCCTGGGATTTGTTGATCGTTATGGCAAAAGCGAGGCGGATCGGGAACTGTAGTAGTTTGAACTGGAACGGTAAGATGCATTTTTTTTTTGGTATGTACGCTAAGAGATGCTCAACTTCGTCCTGTTGGCAACATAGTTTCGTTTTGATAGTCGTTTCATTTGAGAGCGAGTTGTTAGTAGTGGCATCTAGTGGGCGATCTCAGAAGCTCGCGCTCGCTCCGTCGGTCGCTCTCGCTCTCAGCTCTGCCGTTTTCCTGGGAAACTCTCTTATAGTATAGGATTTTTGAGTGATATGACACCATGGACGGATGCCAATGCCATAATGCTAATTTTGTGTGACGTCAACCAACGAGGAAGTCAGTCCTCCCCATAACAAAATTTCGTCGGCCATCACGTGTGACATGTAAGGTGCACCCACCTCCTTTCATGCTTGGTGTTTATTGTTCAGCAGAAAGCCCCTCTCCTCTGCTTTCTGCCTTTCCTTCTTCTCTGGTGATTTATTTGTCGGCACGCAGTTGGTAGGCGTGTGTGTGTATTCGTACTTCATACAGCTTGTCATACAGCTGGTCATATGTAGATGACGTCGTTGTTTTGTTGCTGCTAGTCACTTAGAATCTCATTTAATGGGTTCATACACGTGGACTGGTTGTGCTACTTTGGGCTTTGATGTATTAGTTGTACCAGATTTGCTTTTGCTCACGGAACGCACGCACATGGTCTTCCAGCGCTGATCACAGCGCCGCCTCGTGGCGATTTTCAAGCTACCGCTAAAGCGCTGCAACTTAATGTCCACACGCAAAACGAAACCGACACTTAAAGCGTTATTAGCAGATTTTAGTTATATTTCCCTAACTCAATCAAAAAAAATTTTGAAAATAGCAATAAAGAACCAGTTACATTTTATTATACACTTTACACCGCAATTGCAAGGAATGTTGCATTTTCAACATTACAATACGATGCCATCTACCGACCGAACGGCAAATTACATGAGGGGGGGGGGGAGGTGAGCGAGACGACGCGGAATGAGCGAGTGACTCCGCTAGAACTTTCGTAATTACGTGCGCTTCCATTCATACCCCCAGGCTGTAAACCAGAAAAAGTATGCAGTTCGTATCGTGCTGCAGCCATTCGTAAAATTGCATAGCTGAAAGCCTTCCACTAACTCGGTACCGGTGAATAATCACCCTATGAAAACTAACATGGGATGAACGGACTAGAAAATACAAAGTATTGAAACTAGAAATTAGTAACCCATTTGCAAAGTTATTCAGGGTTTGCATTGAAGCCGCGTAGCTGACATTACTACACAAGTTAATTTTTGTCAGGTGGGTCATTGCTCACCATTTTACCACAATTTAAAGGGACACCCGGTCTGCCTTATAACATTCCGCCTGCCTTATAATAGCCACGTGCAGATCGCCATCCGCGCAATTATCATCTGCAACGTCAACTGAGACAGTAGCTGCGTTCTCCGCAGCGACGAACGCTGCTACTGTCTCAGTTGGCTTTGGGAATAGTACACGAAAAACCATCAACTTAAAGAATGTGTCGATACAAACCAGAATGATTTTCGTATTTTAAAATCACACTCTATAATTAGTTAGGCTAGTATATTTTACTTATTCTCTAAAATTAGTACATGTGAACACACAGATGGAACTTCAAGGTCATTGTAGGGGCGCAAAGGATCATATACGTGTAGGATACAGTAAATATAGTTAACAGTTACTCAACAGAAAATCTCCTAGACGCCACATTTTAAAACGGATTTTTACCAAGAGATTGACTAACGGTAAGGAAATAGACCTATGAGGACGTATTTGATGTGTAGGATCGAGAAACATGGCGCTGGGAGGAATGGACTTTTAATTTTAAGGTTTTGTGCCGCATTATTATTTTTCCCCAAGTACCTGAAATGTGCTTAACTCTGCTTAATGACATGATGTAAGATATTTCGCTACGGCGTCGCGCAACAATGGTTTACGTCCCCGACAACTAAATTGATGTCATGTTTGTTGCATTACTTGGCGTGACGCACTAGCGTGTGTTTAGATGTGTATCCATCTGCTGCACTTGATATAGTACGATAGAAATTCGAGAAAGGTGTCAGAGGAATGGAAATTTCTACGACTTCGTGTTAGCCCTGTTTTCGTCAGTCAAGGTTCAGTTTATGACCACGAAAAAAAAACATATTGGACGAAAAGGGGAGGGGAGTTGCAAAATGGGAATTATGTCAGCGATTGTTTAGACTTAAAGAAGCACTATCACCGATTGAAACGCGAACGAAAATACTCTGGCGCCATCTAGCGGTAGTGGTATTGTTAACCTGCACAGCTTGCTTCCAGGTGCACGAGGACGCACCAAATTTTCACTCAATAATTAAGGAATCTCGTGGCTTGTTTGTTTCGTAAAAAGAAATGACATTGTGCATTCCTTCGCTTGATGCAAGCAAATGCTAGATAGTACTAGATAGCGCTAGATGTTGCCAGATACTGCCTACTTTCAATCGGTGATAGTGCCACTTTAAAAAACGCTGAATTGCGTGGAAGACTGGCGTGCATGGAGGGGGAGAGGGGTAAAATACATGTAAAAAAATTAAGTGGCAAAGCTTAAACAAAAGCTGGCTACAAGAAATTGTAGGGGTACATTTTATTTTGATTAGTTTATCCTTTTTCAATACACCTAAAAAAGAGTAAATAAATTTAAAGTAATCAAACTCAGTGCAGTACGATTCCCCCCTCTTCCCCTAATTTACTGATGAATTTACTGCAAAGTAAGGTGTTCGTAGATTTAAAAAGTGTAAAATCCCGATGAAAAAGAACGAAGGGGACAGGAAGCTGTAAAGCAACGAAATGTTGTGGGCCTTTTTTTTTTAACAAAAATAATAGTGTCAGATGAAAACTCCTTATCTGGTCGCTTCTTACAAGATCGCATGATCACTCACGTGCCGTATTGTAGTACCAAAAGTTAGGACAGTGTTTTTTTAAAATTTTAATGCGCAATATACTGTATATACTTTTCAGTGCACCACGTATTCAGAATTTTTAGTATTGTCCTGTTGGCATGTCTGCTTTTCCAACTGCATACGTCATTCGCACATTTCTATCCTCCTCTAGTAAAGGATGCATCCTTGTTGTTTTTTAACAGATAATTGTTAGTTTTAACAAGAAATTGTAGGGGTTTGCTTTTAATCATTGGCAGGAGACGTCAGTTTTAGAATCTAGAAACTTGAATCTTGGATAGTTGTGAAAATATGTATTACATTTTCTCAACTATCAAAGATTTAATTGTTTTTCCTATAAAGGGTTTTGACAGTCATACGTGTAGGTCCAAACCTATTACTACGAAATAATTATTCAAAATCAGATAAATCAAGTTCAGTTTAGTTTATACAACATTTTAAATGCATACAAGTACGTACACGTACACTAGACTTAGATAGCGCACCGTTCGTTTGCGATTTTCCTCCAGGTAAGCATAATCCATCAACTTAGACGGAAGTTCACAGTTATATGTGGGAAGTACGAAGTTCATAGGTATAACAACGAAGTTCGCAGTTGTATGTGTGAAGTATGAAGTTCATAAATACAACTATGAAGTTCATAGATATATGTGTGAAGTTCATAGTTGTATGTGTGAAGTATGAAGTTCACAGATACAACTATGAACTTCGTAGATATATATGTGAAGTTCAGAGTTGTATGTCTGAAGTATGAAGTTCGTAGATATAACTATGAAGTTCAGAGATATATGTGTGAAGTCCAGAGTTGTATGTATACATGAAGTATGAAATGGGAATGAAGTGAGCCTCCAGGGCCACCGTAAGGCAGCGTTTGATTGTGTATCACGCGGGAAGCAGCAACGGCTGCGAAACGCTACACTTTTGTTCCGATCCAAGACAAAATCCGCAAATTATTATGATGAAATGAATGGTGAATGTTTTAAACAATGGTTTGTGGACCAACTGTTGCCAAACACTCGTTTTCCAGCTTTTAGCAGCTTCTCCATTCTACTCATGACGTGTTTTCAGAAGCCGCCTTGACTTCGCTACAACAATATTTTGTCCCCAACAAGGAGCAAAACCGGCCCTTTTCAGGGCCACCCCATGAACCAAAGAGAATTCAAAAAACTTGTTCAATGAAATAAAAATAAAAATTGTTGAAATTCTCCCAACCCTCCCCCCCCCCAAACTTTTTTAAAGCTAATTTAAAAAAAATGGACTGGGGGGCATTCGATATAAACTTGACAAATGTTTTTTTTCATCCTCTTTTAGACCTTTCCCCTCCACCTTTTTGTTTATAAAGTTTTAAGTTAAAAAAAATTATCAAATTTATCTTGATTGACTGCCAGTCCAATAAAAAAAATTGGACTGGCACACATTCCAGATAAATTTTAAGTTTTATTTTAGTTTTCTTTCTCCTCTCTCCCCCCATTTCCACGCCTTTTCTAAAGTTAACGGTAAAATATAATTGGGCTGGCCACATATTTCGGATAATTTAAATATTTTCTTTATTCATCCCATCCTTGAGTAGATAGACGCTTTATGCACTGTAAATAGCTCTTCGACCAAGCGTTCGTAAAGCAAGGCGCATCAAAAAACGCAACATTCGTTTGGCAAGCTTTATAGTAACTAGTCCGCAGGCTCCCATGTTAATTCTCATAGGGTATAACGACACGTCTACAGCTCATTAGGGAAAGTTGCCAGATCTAAATTTCGGCAGACAGGTAAAGCTTCATATCGGGAAGTGCCTTTTTCTAGAATGGGGGTTGCAGCTAGTAGCACGTGGCCCAGAAGTGGCTCGTAAATGCAAATATTGTCATCCAACAGTAGATTGTAACATGCTTAAGTGTTACACGCTTATCGTTTCAGTACCTAATCTGAAACCAGGCCAAAATTAACCTCGCTGCCGGTCAGCACCCTTGATCGTGTTAAATCTCTCAGCAACACCTCCACATCGACATCACTCTCCATTGAAACAACAAGCGACAACAATGAAGTCTAAGGTCAGACTTCATTGTTGTCGCTTGTTGTTTCAATGGAGTGATGTCGATGTGGAGGTGTTGCTGAGAGATTTAACACGATTAGGGCGCGTTTACGCCGCCACTCGCCTTTGCATTCTCGCAGCTAGAACTCAATCGCGATGGCAAAGGTGACATTGCCATGGTAACAACGCTAAATGGATTAGCTAAATCCGACATCGTTTGAATAAATACTTGAGTCTTATAATCCGTGCCAATAATATAAAGAATTCCTCATGACGAAACAATTTTCCCAAACGCTTCTGAACTCACGTTATTTGTTTTCGTTGCGAGGCGGCAGACAAAAAAACCGCCGCCATGTTGGAATTTGAGGTGATTTCTAGCTTCTAGCTGCGAGAATGTAAAAGCGAGTGGTTGCGTATACCCGGCCTCAAGGGTGCTGACCGAAAGCGAGGTTAATTTTGGCCTGTTTTCAGATGAGACCTTTGTGCAAGTAATGCGAGAAGCGGAAAAGCGTGGGATTTCAGAAGTAAGGGTGAGAAGTCATGGAGTGGCAACCAACGTTAGGGTTACCTCTGCAAGTCAAGATGGTAGAAGAGAGAAACAAAATGGCGACCACAGACAGGTGTCTGAGCAGGAGAAGGGCAGAGTGGCTGCTGTCAGGACGGTGACGAAGCTATTCAGCGAAGAAGCTGGAGGAGGTAATTGGAGTGACAGTGAGGCGGATTCAGGAGTTGCAGAGGGCACTGTGGAACAGCGGAAGAAGCAGAAGAATCTCCAAGGGCTTAAGAAACTTTATGGGGGAGGTCTCTCTAATGTCCAGATGCCAAGGTCAGTGGTAATAATTTGTCACCCAGGTGGAAAGCCTTACCTACCAACTCAAATATACTTTGCAGTGGAACATGTTGTCGGAGTTGGAGAGAGAACTCATGTGAATACCCTATGGGCGGCACACACATTTGAAGGGGCGTGTTTCTAAACTAGAGGGAAGAGTGATTAGGATTCCTCTAAGCCACGCCCCTCAACGTCACCAAAACCGATCAGTTTAGAAACACCACTGCCTCACTTGTCGTTCTCAACATTAGAAAAATTAGCAATAATCGCTGCCACATCTATTTTCAGCAAGAGAAATGTTATTAAGAACATAATACAAATGGTTATTAATCTATGTTTAATTGGAATTTGTTTCTAAATTTACATTTTCCATATCTCACTTCCTACAGTTTAGAAACACGACCATCTCAGCTATAAATGCGTGATGGCAGCCATGTTGGATCAGTAAATGAGCGAGAAAAAACTTGCCTCACTTTCCTCAGCAACATCTCATCTCCATGACGTCACGACTACGTAAAGTGGGAGGAGTTTGGATCAGTCTCCTCGAGTTAAGAAACAGTTTTCCTCACTTCCCTCAGACATCCCTCTAGTTTAGAAACAGCACCAAGTCGTGCTGAGCACGCGTGCAGCGAAGCTGAAGTTGTTGAAAGCGGAAATAGTGATTAATGGCCATCAGGCCGAACTATACGATCTGCATGAGCAGACTGTGCAGGCACGCCTGCACTGGTTGCCGGTGGGCATCACGCCCCAGGAGTTAGCTGTGAGCTTCTGCAAAATAGCAGTACTGGGGCGGCATTCCTTTGAGAAACTATATGTTATAGGCCAGCCCATATGTGAAACGGGAGTGCGCCAGGTGACCCTGCGCCGCAGAGAAGGCATTTCAATTGACGAGGTGCCCACGTTGCTGTAATCAAGCGTATACAGACTTTAGTTATAGTAGGTCATCGGGACCCAAAGTGCCTCCGTTGTTCGCCCCGTGGGCACTTTCGGCGTGCGTGCGTAGCCATCGCGTGTGAAGCCTGCGGTGTCTGGCGCGACCTGCGCCAAATCTGCCCGCGCATCTGCAAGAAGCGAAGCGATTGGCTGATTTGAGAGCATGTGAGGTGCCGCCGGTACCTCAGGTGCAGACCCTACGGTATCCACAAGACCGCCCTTTGCAGCTGCATAATGCGAGCCTGGAGCACAGCACCCTCAGCACCAGTGCCCCGTGTTTGGTAGTGTCGAATGATGTGCGCCCGGGAGGTACCAAGACCTTAGACAAAACTTCTTTCGGAGGTGGATTTCATGCATAACGTGGTCCGCCATGCAACCACGACAGCCAGGAGAGCGATGGGCCTTGGATCACCCCACCGGCAAAGCGGAAGAGGGGCGGCCATAAGAGGAAGAACTCCCGGCCACCAACGGTTGCCGAGGGCTGCCTGGCGTCACAGGTGGCCGTGACAACGCAACCGAGTTCGGAGTGTGAGATGGCGGAGGAGCTCGTTGGTGATGTTGCCGAAGTTCAAGAAGTTGTCTAGCTCTGACAAGGTCTCACTGCTCGGCGAGGGAGTGGTGGAAAACAGCGTGGTGGCTGCAAATGTTGCTGCAGAGAGAACAATTTGGATCTTCAACAACACGACCCAGCAAGTGTTTCGCAGGATGATAGCGAGGTAGGAGATGGGTTCACGCTGAGGCTTAGCAGTGGTAGTAGTGCTGGTGTCGTCAGCATTTGCTGGTTTCTTTTCGATTCGACAAACCTGAAATGGGTGCCAAGGTCGTTGTTGAATTGTCGCTGAGATATGCTGTGTTTTCTAATACTGATAGAATACTGATAACTGATAGACGCTGTTCTTTGTGCAAGAATAGGAAACATTTTTTTCGAGAAATAAGGAAAATGTAGAGATGTTTAAAATTGTTGGTGTATTTTGTTCTTTACCTTGTCATTTATGATACATTTAATTATTAAGTTTTACTGCAGTCCATTAGTAGACATTGGTAACTGCTTATAAATTAATAACGATGTACTCAAATAGCTTTCGGCAAGCGATTAAGGCCTTGTTGCGTGAATGTGCCCTAAGAATTTTAAAGTTTCAAGACTGCGGTAGTTTGTGGTTGGCGATTCGTAAACCGTTTATACCAACTGCATGCCTTTTATGCAATTTAACAATGATTTCGATATTTCTCCTTCTGATGTCGGAGGTTTAAATTTGATTTTTTTAATTTTTTTTAGAAGTTTTGACAGGTAGGATTGGTTGTTGAAATAACTTTTTTTTTTCTCTTCGTTCAAATAACTTTTGATTTTCGATAACTAAACTGAAGTTAACTCAATGTTCACTTACCGGTACAACTATTACCCTGTTTCTTGAAACAATTCTCAAACTACAAACCTACAAAAAAAATTACTTACCTTGCCGGAATGTCCCGCATGGAATCCTTCTATCCATCCCTGCTGCCTCACATATCGAAATTTATTCACTTCCAACTTTCTGCTCGAAAACTTGAACGTACCAGAATAAACTACACAGAATAAACAACACAAAAACGTTTTAATTAAATACTAGTTAGCTTGACGTACCAACCGTGGTATAAATTAGTTATTGGTGAAAAAAGTCACGGTTACCGAGTATTATACCACGGCTGCTATGATTGGCCCTCCCAATACTCGGTAATACTCGGTAACCGTGACCGTAAAGCACAACAGCACTTAAACAGATCCAATTTTCTCAATTGTACATTTGATTATTTCGAATAAATATCAACAATTTTTATCCGTGTACACAGGGCCCCTACATCAAAGTTAGGGGCCTTGGAATAACTACAACAGCGGGCCCCCACACCGACAGAAATCTTAAAAAAATTAAACTATAATGTTGGTACCACAATTGTGCTTCACATTTAGTTCATTCATTAATTTGGGCTGCTTACGTTTGAAGGCTTTCCTGCCTAACAACCTGACAGGCTTGTACTTCAGTGCCGTTGGATTGGAGTTGTTTGTTGGGAGTACAAAAAAACATTTTAGACCGTGCGCGGGCCCCTTGAGCGGCCGGGCCCGGGTACAGCGGGTCCTACTG
>JAHWFP010128592.1:0-20383 GCA_023313725.1 Lithobius niger | reverse complement strand
AGGTTCAGATGTAGTTTAAATTCCCCGAGTTTTCCAGGTTTTTTTTAGGTTCTCCAGGTTGGTAGGAACCACAGGGACTCGTGCAGCCCATCGATACAGAGTATACATATAATGAAAGTGGTGAAACCAGGGAGAAGTCATATCGTCGAACAATTCGGTTTTTTTTAATGATCACTATTTATCATCACTGGTACTCGTGTTGAACGTCTATTTTGTCAACTTGTCTTGTATTCTAAGTCATTATTTGTACACGACGTTGTCCAGAGCGATATAAGTTTTTGCTATCCCAGTCAACTTCCGGTGATGGCCGGAATTACATGCTCTTTCGCCTATAGAGCAGTGACATTTTCCGCCATATTGGTACCAGTAAGGGTTTTGGAGGGCATAACTACAAGGTGCACTACATAAAAATGGAGGGAAAAACAACGGAAGAGCGGTTTACTTAGGCTTAAAATAACGTTGTTTTCTCCAACAACAAAAATCGCGCGTTTTACGTCTAAGAAATCACTCTTCACAGCATCGGCTTCAGTATGACGCCCTTCTGCTTCTTTCTGCAGTGGCCCTTGCAGCTAACTCATTAAGGCTCCAGTATAGAGTTATATACAATGACTTTTGTGAAAATGTTTGTGCATATTTTTTATGAAAACCTTTGTGCAGACTTTTTTGCAGACTTGGTGACAAGCCATTTTGGCTCTGATATATCACTACTTTCTATGGCGAAAAGTTGATGGGTCCCTTTGCCCTTATGGGGCTTTTGCATGGTAAAAGGTCTGCGCAAAAGTATGCACAAAAGTCTGCACATAGGTTTACAAAGGAGTGATATCAACACACCAAAACATTCGCCAACTTAATCGCACCGAATAATACTTTGGACGTCAAATGAAAACTTGAACATTGCTACCGAAAGTAGCAATGTTCTAGTTTTCATTTAACCTTCGAATTATTAAGTGGTGCGATTAACTTGGCGAATGTTTTGGTGTGTTGATATCACTCCTTTGAAGGGCCGAACCATTTGGAACTTGACGGTCCCTTTTACCAGTTTTGGTTTTTGATATGATATACAATGACTTTTGTGAAAACTTTTGTGTATATTTTTGTGAAAACTTTCGTGCAGACTTGGTAACAAGCCATTTTGGCTTTGATATATCACTACTTTCTATGGCGAAAAATTGAAGGGTCCCTTTGCCCTTATGGGGTTTTTGCATGATAAAAGGTCTGCGCAAAAGTCTACACAAAAGTTTACTCACTCAAAAGTGTAGGCCTACACAATAGGCGTAAAGGGAATAGGCGAAACAGGATTCTTGTTTTGCCTACAATTTGTCACCCCTGTCTTTAAACCTTATAAGGGCAGGTTTTGTAGGCGAAAGGGGACTAGGCGTAAAAGGATTAGGCGAAAGAGGAAACCACGGTGCACGGGGGCCTTTTACTTCAATGCTAAAACGCTTCTTAGATCGCTCTGGACAATGTAGTGGTTCAAATAACGACTTCGAACGTGAGACAAGTTATCAAGTAAAGACGTTTAGTGCGAGTTCCAGTGATGGTAATAACGCGTAAGCGTAAATTTAATTAATAACGCTCGGTACAGGTGCGGCTTGGTCTACGATATGACTTCTGGCTGGTTTCACCTCTTTCATTATAGAGCACTGACACGACGTAGTATTATTGTATATAACTCTATGCTGGAGCCTTAATGGTTAGCTGCAAGGGGCACTGCAGAGAGAAACAGAAGAGCGTCATACTGAAGCCATTGCTGTGAAGAGTGATTTCTTAGACCTAAAACGCGCGATTTTTGTTGTTGGCGAAAGCAACGATATTTTAAGCCTAAGAAATCCGCTCTTCCGTTGTTTTTCCCTCCATTTTTATGTAGTGCACCTTGTAGTTATGCCCTCCAAAACCCATACTGGTGCCAATATGGTGGCAAATGTCACTGCTCTATACGCATTATACTCTGTATCTATGCGGCGCGCGAGCGAAGAGGCGATGACTCACTGAGGTGGGAACCCTCTTATAAGTGTCTCAGAAGGCCAGCCTAGGCCAAATATGCAGAGTTATTTTACCCGGGTGACGGAGTGATCAGATAATCCCGAGTGTATCCCATATAGTGCGATTGGCTGTGAAGTAGCAATTTTCTCTGTTTTTGTTTTCTCTAAATAAAAGGTTCTTCCAGTCTCAAACTTCCCGAATCCCTATTCTACCACGCAACAACAACAGTACTGTCAGCACAACACGGAAACCAAGAAAACCGAAGCTATTCTTTCCCACTCTCGAGCTGCTGTTCGTGACAGTAACCCAGGTCGGTTATTCGGTGGAAGGAATGCGGGCCATTGGCATTCAAGGGTGCTGCATATAAAGAGTGGCCGGCCACATAAATTTACTTGAGCCGCCAAGAGACGGAACCCGCCCGAGAGAGAGAGAATATAGCCCCTCCGGCCACGGAAGGAGAACGCTGTAGACCTCTAACGGGAGATAGTGAAGACGTGCTCACAGAAATATACTACGTAGTCACTTGTGTTGTTTCTGGTTTGGGCGAGCTGCGGCGTGAGTTGGTTCACTAACCGTATGTCGTCTGAACGATAATATCGCAAGTGTCGCTTCCGAGGGTGTCTTCTAATTAATTTCACGGAATCCATTTTCGCAAAAGAAAAAAATGTCAGTTTTCGTTGACTTAAATTTAGAGGAATGCGATTGGCTGTGAAGTAGCAATTTTCTCTGTTTTTGTTTTCTCTAAATAAAAGGTTCTTCCAGTCTCAAACTTCCCGAATCCCTATTCTACCAAACTAGGAATTGGAATTCCAAATCGCATAAGTTATGCCAAAAATATCCACGCAAAATGAGAATACTTATACAGCAGTATGAGGTATAGTTTGGATTAGAAAGTTTTATTTGAAAGTCTGCAGACTGCATGGCTGCTGTAGCTTTTGTAATTTTTTTAGACATTTTTTTTAGATTTTTTTGCAGAACTCGGACGTCAGACTGGCCGTGTAAATCGGCACCCCCATCTCAACCAATTATATGTAGAACTAGGGCGATATCTGATTGCCTTCGAATCTCTAACTTTCGTTCTTGATTAATGAAAAGATTGTTGGTAAGCTCCCCTCTAAAAAAAAAAAAACTTCATTTTTGGCTAGAATGCCAGAATACCAAAAATTCGCAACAAAAGAATATTACAGCAGTATGAGACTTTGTTTGAATTAAAAAGTTTTGTGTGAAAATTCTGCAGACTGCATGGTTGCAGTAGTTTTTGTAATTTTTGTCGACCTACTGTTAGATTAATGACATATATTTTTCTGCATCCTTCCATGAAGCTGGTTCATTTAGAAGAAAAGATTTCAGATACATCCTGGTGTATTTTCATTTTTTTTTTAATTGTGAATTAAAAAAAAAAACTGGCCCAAGCGCACTGTTCACTTATACCCCAAACGAAAGTCTTTGCAATAACTTGCGCTTAGGCCTACACCTCCATTCGACTCTTTCGATTGCTCCAGTAGTATGGTGCAGCGAGCAGGGTTTGTACAACGTCCTTGAATTCACTGAATAGCCTTGAATTTTAAAAACCCAAAATTGAAGGGTTTAGCAAAACCTTATTAACATACCTTCTCACAATATTCGAGCATCCTGAGCGAAATAGCTTTGCGACATTAAATAAGTTAAGAGTTGAATGTGGCAAAACCGTTTCTCACGCGAGAAAAAAAAATAGGAAAATTAGTGATTTTACAACCTTTACACATGTCTAGTAATGTTTCAAATCTAGCCACACAGGAAACCAACAGGGAGGAAAATGCCTTTAAAAATTTGATTTTTGTTGTTGTCAAAACCTTGAATTTTGTGAACTATGTTTGATGGAGTGTGGTTAGTACTGTAATGGACTGGTAGTGTTAATTTGGGTATAAAACTAGATAAAATAAAAATTACTTGTCAGCCGAATTCATTCCGTCAGTGACCGATACTTGGATTGGACTGGACACTCTTGAACTGGAATATTGAGAGAGAGAGTAGTGCGAACAATTCGTGCCAGAGGGGGCAGTTTCAGTGGTGTTCCAGTTTCACTGGCTCTTAGTTGCTGTGTTCCTCCTACCTCTTTATCCATTGCATGAGGACACATTGTTTACAAAGATTTAGTTGCCTGCAAACTACGACTGTAATTGTTACAGAAACGAATTCATGTACATGAATTTAGAGTCTGTAACAAATATTACAGTTGTAGTTTACAGGCAGCTAAATCTTCGCAAACAATGTGTCCTCATGCCCGCAATGGATAAGAAGGTAGAAAGAACACAACAACTAAGCCAGCAGAACTCCCCTTTGTGTCACAAATTGTTTGCACTGTACACAGCATCTCTCTCTAGTAAAATACTTCAATTCAAACGGTAATTTTGATAATTTACTGTACAAAGAGCCTTGAAATTAGACGCAAGTTGGCCTTGAACATGGTTTCATCTGTTGTGTACGAACCCTGTAAGTGGTAACAGGGTTCGTACTTCATCTCTTAAACCAAATTCCAGGCCTTTTCCATGTTTTTCCACAACGGACGAAACCATATTCAAGGCGAACTTACAGCTTATTTCAAGGTTCTTTCTGCAGCAAATTATCAAACTTGACTTTTGAATTGAAGTTCCGTATTTCAATGTCATTTTTAGACTTGTAGTATACTTTAACGCTAAATTTATTGTGTTATGACATGTAGGACCTATTATAAGACCTATGGTCGTTCCGATCCCGCTTCATGTCATGAATGACACAGCTCGGGCTGGGCCCATGCACCCGGTCTGGGTCCTCCCATGAACCACGCTCCGCCAGTAGTCTGCCTTCGTGACATCGATGCATTGATTCCTGCTGATCGTCATCTCATGATGCTGTTTCAACTTGGGAACGATCGAAGGTTCTTCCCCAATGCGGCACTTACTCAGGGATCTTAATGAGCTTCGATCACTCTTTAGGTCGAGCAGGATTTGGACATTTACCCACAACAAGCACACCGTGCACCGATCCTTCACCTCAAGACCTGCCATGCAGACCGCCGCTCCATCGTCACTTCCTTCTTCGCCCTTTGGCACGTGTACATCGTTTCCTGAGGGGATCGTCAGCTACAAACAACCCTTTCACCTGCTGGCTGTTCTACAGTCGACTCAGGTGTCTCCTTCCTGTGGTTCGAACCCGAACTAATCCAGGCTCAAGACTGTTTTCATGTGATGCCGACCTCACTTTTCCTTCATCGTAGGGATCCTTCCTCAGATTCCCTCACCATTCTTCATTCCCGACTCACGATTCAGGCCTGGCTCAAGGCTAGGCCCGGTTTCTCCTCTCCATCCCACGTTTCGTTCCTTTCGCTCCATGGGGTGGTCTTTCCAACCATGATTCGATTCATCTTCGATTGCCTGCTCTGTAGGCTTACAGCGCTACATATCTCGCGACATACTTCGAGCCTCTTGCTTCACTGCCACACGATTCCAGCTTCGACTACGGAATCTCCCTTTCTACAACTTTGTACTTAACGGCCGTGCACTCAAACGCTTGATCACGGAAGGGTGAGGCTAGATCTCAGTGTCGAGGCCCAGCACCTCAACAACAACAACAACATCGTGTCAACATGTCTTTAGGATCCAGCATTGATGCTTCACCTATCGGTTCTTCATCTTTACGACGGGAGTCGTTCGCATCCATTTTCTATGCTGCTCAACGATGTGGCAGTTCTTTCATTGTTCTTCGTTCGACGCTCCTCCGCTCCTACAGCTGCCGTTCCCCACTCCGTTCCTTGGGCCCCTCACGTCTTTAATGTCTAGGGAGTGCTATTGGTTACTATCCGGGGCGGCTCATGCCAGCTTTAGTTGCACTGCAAATGGATTGGCTCTACAACGATCCGCTTTGGATCGATCCATTGGATGACAATCCCTTGGCAACAATCCGCTTGGCAACGGTCCTCTACTCGATCCACCGACCTTCAGTCCATCATTCCTCATTTTTTTTCCTTGAGCCCCTTCACAACCTCTGGTGTATGGGTATGCTCTTGGTTCGTGCCCAAGGCGGCTCGTGACATCTCTACAACTACTCTACAGTTGGGTGGGTTCTGCGACGATCCACTTGGGATCACCCACCAGACGACGGCCTTTCATCAACGATCCATTTGGTGACGATCCTCCTACTCGATCCGCCGTCACTTCGTTCTCCGTTCCTCGCTCTGTTCCTTGGGCTCCTTCACATACTCTGGTGTATATGGTGTGCTCTTGGTTCCTGTCCACGGAGGTTCGTGACATCTTTATGACCAATCTGCAGCTGAGCACGTTCTCCAAAAGTCTGCTTGGGATCGATCCACCGGACGACGGTCCTTCATCGACAGTCTTCTCAACACAACCTTTTCTTCCGGCCGCGAGGAGTTCCGTTTTTCCTTCCCTGTGCTATCCTCGGGATCGAGCACACAACCCCTCGCAACAAGGCAGAACTCATCAATCAGTCCCTGGGACCGTATTTATACCTACCAATCTAAGGTTCAAAGAAAAGCGGCACCAAACAACCACATCGACGAACAGTGCACCGAGCGTGCAAGTCTATCGACGATTTTCTTCGACTGTGATGCACGCCCCGACCAATTTAGTGGTCGATCGTGCCGCCTGGTCCATGTTGCCATCATATGCTTCCTCCGATCGCTAGTCTATGATATGCATCATCAATCTGTTCCTTCCTACAACTGAACTACAACCCTTTTTTCAAGGAGACCCGTGCACTCACCGTTCCTGTACTTTGCCTCCACATCTGAACCGCCCAGTTCCGTTTTCATCAATCCCACGGATCGATTTGCATGTTAACCTTCACGACACCTGCTAGAAAATGCATGGTGATCCGGCGGATCGGCGTAGACTCAGAAACTGTATGGGATCCACCCGTGAGACTCTACAGCGGCTAATGCCATCCACGATCAATTCATTCCTGTTATCATGCCCATCCTGTGTCAGGACATCGATCCCGTTCCAGTCATCCAAGCACCGATGGATTCAAGACTGCTTCCCGTCAAAGGTAGGATTGGCATGTCTCTGTTATTTGCACTTCTGCCTTCCCCCTAGCGTTGAGCCGAATTCTCGATCCCTGGCATCGGATGTCAATATTGCTAGCCTATGGAACTGTGGATCCTGGGTCCATGGGATCGTGTTGTTCCCGTGCTCCGCACAGATTAAACTCTGTGGGGGCAGCCTGCTCGTAAGGTGGGTACTTCGAACCTGGACCGCCTCCTAGGGTGACGAAGTCTGCTATAAATAAAAGGTAATGGATATTTTCGTGGCAATAAAAGCACTAAAATACCAGGTGCACCTAGTTGATTTTAGTTTTTATTTGCCTATATGACAATATACGTTACCTTTTTACCCGCCCAGCCTCCCCACGACGTCTAGGTTCATTGGGTTGAAGAAAGATGATGCGCTCCAGTCCGATCCGGTTATATATGACCGAACTACTTCCGGTCTTGCGCAGTGAGTTACGACCGTGGCAGGGAAGCCAAATTTTCAAGCTAGGGTTAATAGAGCTCCATGGGGGAAAAACTGCTATAAATAAAAGGTAATGTATATTTCGTATAGGCAAACAAAAACTAAAATCAACCAGGTGCCCCTGGTATTTTAGTTTAATTGTTGCTGCTCACGTTTCTCAGCAGGTCCCCATTGTTTCTTTGTATTTGCTGTCATTTGTTGTTTGTTTCGTTCCTTTGAAAGATTATAACAGTCATATCTTCTAAATATGCCTTTTTTTATTATTTGCAGGTACGTAACAACAACGATTAATGTTAACTGTAAGCATTTAAAACTGGAGAGTAATTGGTTCGAGTGGTAGGAACAAGAGTCAAACGGTAAGGCTTATTTAGTGAACATTTCCGTTGTAACATTCGTGGACACAAAGACTGTCAGTTTTCCAGACTTAATGAATTGCAAGTTTGTAATGGAGTTGCAATTCTATTCCTGGTGTGCAATTTTTTAATTCAATTCAATTTATTAACCGAGCCCTGGCCAAGAGCCATGCGCCCAGCGACAAAATGAAACCCACTACGGTCATTACATCCACTACAAGTACTTACAGCAACTACTATTTAAACAACCAATCCAATTTTTTAAGACAAGTATTAAAACTATAGTAGGTAGCCGTAATATACATGAACATGTGCCAGCCTACTCATAGCTCAGTGCACCTCTACATCTGTCATTGTTTATGAAGTTCCAGAATCTGCGAGTCAACGTTCTGAATTTTGTATTATTGTATCTCGTTCTCAACGGGTTTAACGCAGAATCCATAGTCAGTCTTACTACTGGTCTTGTGTATAACAAAACTATAGGGTAGTGACATAACGTAGTATTATTGTATATAACTGTATGGTGGAGCCGGTAACTGGGTTAGCTGCAAGGGGCACTGGAGTGGAAAAGAAGGTCGTCTTATTAAAGCCAATGCTATTAGACTGGATTTCTTAAGCCTGTAACGCGCAATTTTTGTTGTTGGAGAAAACAACGTTTTTTTAAGCCTAAGAAAGCCGCTCTCAAAGCACTGTCTTGGCTAGAAATGCCATTGTTTTCCTTACATTTTAATCTAGTGCCCCTTGTAGTTATGCCCTCCAGATGCTATCTCGTAGGCAATATGACGTCACTTGACGCTGCCCTATATCACTTATTCGAGAAAGAAACAAAGAAAGTGAGACCGAGAGAAAGAAGAAGGAAAGAAAGAGAACAGAAAGAAAGAAATACCTGACTGGGATTCGAACCGAGCTTTCATGATGGTCCCAATAACAACGGCTTACTACTAAGCTGCACCAGACAATTGATGTATATCTCACTCATTTAAAAACGTAAATAAATAGGGGTCATACATACCTTTGAATTTCTTGAAAATTATTAAATTAAAATAAAATTAGGATTTCAGATATTTTGATGTTGAAGCCTTGAAATGGATATGCTACGAAACGTCGTATACGGACGTTCCTTATGTCGCTTTAACTTTAGTCTATGCTTACCCTACGTCGAATTGAACTCGCATCGCTTTAAGAAGAAAAAAGGAACATTCACGTCTGAGTGAGTGAGCAAGACGACGCGTACACGAAATTTAGTCAATGTAGCAACCGCACTTATCTAATTCCCATCAACGAACCATCCTCTATTGCTATTAGTTACGTACTGAGATGATCTGGAAAAGGATGCACGCAAAAATAACCCAAAAGGACGGTGTATTTTGCAACATACCACATAGGCCTATACATCTTGGTGTTGTATCAACTGACTTGATGCCTGGAAAAATCAGACTCGTAGACCTGGTTTTAAAATGGAGTCATAATTCGTGTTTCTGAAGTAAGGGGCTGCGTGGATTGAGAGAGCAAAGCGAACGATTTCCACGTAAAATAACCTTTTTAATGTGTGTTTCGCTTTGCTTTCTCAATCTTTCATCGCTCACTTTCGTAGGGATCACTTCTGGAGGAGAAGACTTACAAACGTACAACCAAACAAATTTTGTTTTAAATGATGTAGGTGAACTGCAGACGTGCTGAGGAATGTGATGAACGAACTGTGAGCAACAATTGTAATTAGTTTGCGTCGAAATAATTAGCACATCGATTTTGTGATGCTCTTGGAATCAAAGAAATTGCTTGAAGCATGGATCGAAGCCAATGGTACGAGCGAAGCGAAATAATTCTGAACTTAATTACCATTTAAATTTCAGAATATTATTTTAATGATTTCACCAGGTAAAAAAAACACGACATCACAATTGACACACACCAGAATTTTGGTTGGGGCGGGGAACAAAAATGAATGGAATTCAAAACACGGGCGGGGGGGGGGGGCGGGGTTTCACCTACCGAAGAGGTGTGGGAGGGTGTGTGCACTGTGTGTGTGTGTGTGTGTGTGTGTTGCTTTTACGCCCACGGAGCCTGAAAAACAACTCAATTTCAGTAACTTAATGCTGTGGAAACGTTCTAAAAGCCAAGTTTTGGAATCTTTTCAATTTCAATGAATGTCTTATAATGTAAATCGCCAATTAAACGCCCATGGGCTATTAAAATTAATTCGAAGAAAAAAAAAGTGGAGGGCGGTTGGCCGTAACAAACTTATAATTAATTTTTCGAATCTTTCTTTTTCTGTCCAGGCAGGGTGTTGAGGCCTAACTCCGTCGCAGAAAATTCGGCGTTTATGCGATCATTCACGTACGTGATCTGGGTTTGGTCTAGCGTTATTAATGCGCATGCCTTTATTCTCATTTGTGTATGAAGCTTTTCGTTAACTTTGGCGTAGAAAAACCACGATTTAAGGGGGTAAAGGTAAAACATTGATTTCTTAAAGAAAAATTACGATATAAATACCCGATGGTCAAAAATTGTGAAATACCGGTAGAAAACTAGGCTGTAACTAGGTAATGTCACGATTTATGACCTTAATGCATTTTAGGGGATCGGAGCTTGCTGAGGTCTTAATAAGTGTTTGAAAATGTTATTCCTACATAAGGTTTTATTGGCAGGGCACGTATCCCCCATTTTTCCTCCCTCTCTCTCTTCCCCCCACACACACCTTCCCAACCCCTCTTCCTTGGGTGACCCAAAAAAATTATAATTCCAACTCCGAAAGCGGTACGTGGGCCTTGTGTAGCGAAGTCGAATTTCGCAACTTGCACATTTTTGGGAAAATATAACGAAAACTATGTGTTCGTCCGTGGTAATCAGTGGGTTAGCTAGTAATGACCGTTAAATGTCGTAAATATTTTTTTCAAATTATTCTTTGGGCTAGTGAGTCGTCCTGTCGTTCACCATAAGTTAGCGCTATTCAAAACCAGAAACTAATCGAGCAAAGCCACAGCCGATATAACAGTAACCAACTAAGCTAGCTTCTATGTAATACAACGTACCATCTTTTAATAAACGATTAAAGGGACATTCCTCCCAGCGACATTTTTCTCGATTCTCCACATCAAGTACGGCTGCAAAGATCTATTTACATACCGTTAGTTTTCCTCTGCTAAAAATCCATTTTTAAATGTGGTGTCTACGAGATTTTTTGTTGAATTATAATTACTGTATCCTGCACGTATGTGATCCTTTGCGCGCGTACAATAACCTTGAAGGTTCATCTGTGTGTGCGCATGTACTAATTTTAATCTTTTGCTAATAATTACTAATAGATCAAAAATATAAAAGACTAATGCGGTAAAAATTAAGATTAATGATGCCAATAGATCGCGGAATAATACACTAGCCTAACAGATTATAAATTGTGATGTTAAAATACGATTATCATTCCCGTTTGTGACGACACAATCTTTAACTCGATGCTCTTTTGTGTACTATTCCCAAAGCCAACTGAGATAGTAGCTGCGTTCCTCGCTGCGATGGCGATGGTAACATGCGCGGAGGCGATCTGCGCGTGGCTGCGATAAGGCAGGCGGAATGTGCCTTTAATTTGGCGCTTTTAATGCTCAAGTTTGCGAGGTGTGCTATCTAGTTCTGTTTCTCTTGGCGGAACTAGACTAGCTGTGCACGTGTATTTGTTCGACGCCTCCTCCAGTGGCGGAGCCTTCGCACTCGTGGCTCCATCAAGTGGCTGTAAAGGCAACTATTTGACTCTGGTGGCGTTGAGTGAAGCGAGCGAGTTGGAGAACTATTGGAAATGCAAGCGCGAGACATTTATAATTTCTAACTGCACTCTTGCAAGGAAATGGATGAGCTTGTGCCGCGTCATGGAGCAAAATTGTCGTATTTAAATCAGTCAAACTCACATTACAACTCATATATTAGTATGAACATTTTGACACAGCATCCTCCTCAAGTAAATTCCTGGATCCACCCCCGAAATTTTGGTTTTCCCGTTGCATATAAATGAGTTCCAACGATCACCACTCTGCTAATAATGGCGTCGCTGCTTCCATATTTGATTTACAACGCTCCTATTTGTATTTTGAAACAAAATGAAGAAAAGACAAAATTACAAATCACGTAAGAATATAAAAAAATTAAAAACCTAGCAGCTAAAATATAACGTGAATATTCATAGAAACCTTTTTTTTTCCGATTGAACGTTAAACTTTTTTTTTTTAATTTTAGTCAAATCCATATTTAACGGCGCTAGAACTTGATGACCTTGCAATGAATTACGCACACCGTGGGTTGTGGTAAAATATGGAAAAGCGTGGAAATTAAGGCATTGATTCGTACGATTTTAAATATAAAACGGATTTAAACTTTAAAAACCGCTAGCTGAATTTACTTCCTTTTACAAACGCTAAGTGTAATAGTTAAAACACCGTAACCAGATTTTGTTTTTCTGTGTCGTGGTGAATTGTGCAAAATGATGAAACCAATGGATTTGACACTGTACTGCGCATGTAGGTCTGAATTAAATAAGAACAATCATTGATTTTTCTCTTTTAAATTATTAACAGAATTCACAAAAAGAATATAAGAAAGAGTGTAAGATTTCGTTGGTACCGCTATAATGAGGGGTCCATGTACCTAAAAATTGGGTGCGCACCGCAATAATGCCGTGTTATCGGAACGCCAGTTCTATTTTATTGTAACAGCCGTATTGCACAAAATCCACTCACGGGCCAAATTGGGCTAAAGATGAGTGTAAGGGCCAAAGTACGACTATAGAAATACCCTCAGGTGTTATGAAACTCACATTCGCCTTTGTGGTTGTACTAAAATTGTTGACCCTTCCCTAATAGGCGTATTCCAGAAATCCATCAAGTGTGAGTGGGGCTCAATGTGAGTGTAAGGGTCAAAACGAATCTACAGAAATACGCTCAGATGCATGGACACTCACATTCGCTTCTGTGGCTGTACTAAAATTGTTGACCCTTAACCTAGATTTTTGCACTCACATTTGCCCTCTTGTACTCACACTTGAGTGAATACCTTTGAGTGTGAGGATCAAAGCGCGTCTATAGAAATGCCCTCAAATATTACGGCACTCACATTCGCTTTTGTGGTTGTGCTAAAATTGTTGACCCTTTCCTTAGATGTTTGCACTCACATTTGCCCTCTCGCACTCACACTTAATTGGATTTCTGGAATACGGCTGTTAGTGTCTGGATTAGACGTTACCTACGGCTGTATAGTACATACGTCTCACCGTTCATACTGCATCACCTCCGGTACAATGACTTCAACTTCGCCGAAAAACCATGTATATTGGCAGTTGATAGAACAGCATAGACTTATGCCTTTTATTCTTGGAAACAAATTTTCCTTTTTTTTTTTGTTTCATAGTCACGAAATTTTCGGCATTCAACTCGTCAGGTCATGCATACTTGAATAGTCGGTGCGAATAGGGGTTTGCTAGCCAAAAGCGATCTTGCCGCCCAGTATTAAATAAAGCAATATTTTTAGTCACGTGATGTGCTCTTGATCGTGAGTCACCGCAGTCTCTTCCTTCGATTGTCAGTTAGCGATTGTCTATGGCATATTTGTTTCGTTTACCTTTAAATATTGGGGGCTGGCCGGTGGATGTCGGAACAAGTTCCGATTTTGTAGGGATCGGTAAATCGGCAGAATGCCCTGGAAAGGTATGCACTGTGATCAGTTCTGATCATCTCTGACGGTCTTTTAATAATGGCTGGCGGCAGAATATCCTGGAAAGGTTTCACTGGGATCATCAGTTCGGATCATCTCTACCGCTATCCTAGTACCGAATCGTACACCGTTACGCGAGCCGTCTTCGGTTTCGATTATTCCTCACGTGCAGTGCGTGGTTAAAGGTACATTCATCCATGTTGACTTTCCTGTGTGACTCGATTTTGCGAGAATAGTTCAAACGTACGTTGCCAACACTTTCATTTTTTTGTTTTTTCTTGCGTGTGAGGTGATTTTGCGACATGAACTCTAACCTGTGTAAATGTTGCAAACGCTATTCTCAATGGGTCGCACGACATACCGGAAAGATTTATGTCCCTTTAAGTGCGCACAACGGAAGCTGGTGTGGAATCCATTTGCGAATACGGCCGCAGGATTTGACACTTGGTGGAGCGAAAGTAAGTCAAGACACACACAAAAAACAACTTCATTTTGGTGATACTAGAAAATAAATTCACCCGTCTTTAGAAGGACAGTAAGCTAGTACCTGATAAGCTACAAGTGGAGGGTGACGCGCGATCGCAGGATCATCGCGATAACCGTTAAAATAACGTTCAGAGGTGGTCGCTTGAACATTTATAGCTGATATTTTATTGATGCGTTACTTCACGTATTTTTTAACGACACCTTTTCACGATTATTAAGAGGTAGCCTAACTGCTGTTAACGAACGACTAGCCATAACCTAACTTCGCCAACTTTCCAAAAATGCTAATGCTCCATCTACCTACACGCTTGCATGCTGGATGGAGATCTCTCCGTCTTGACTTGGATTTATAAATGTCGGCTCGAGTATGCGGGGGTGGGTTTGGCGTTCCTTCACTTCGTTGGGCATCGGGTGACGCTCGCGGAGGGTGGCGTCTCGTAGTTTCGCTTTCTGTGTTGTTCCAGGGGAAGCCTAATGTTAGCATTAGAGCAGCCACCTCTGCCCGCCTGTCAAGAAGAGAAAAAATAGCCCAATTGCCTTTCCCTCACCCCCCCCCCCCCCCCCCCCCGGGGGGGTTCTGCTTTTCTCATCTCTCTGCTCTTCTCCTCTCCTTCTTCCATCTACTGGCACGTGACTGCAGCCGGGTAGTAGACCTAATTGCTTTTAAACTGTTCATGCCTGAATTTTTGAAGTAAGAAATCAAATAAGAAAAGAAAAGAAAACCGAATGAATGGACGAATTACTCAGTAAAGACTCGTAGGATAGGAGTATATTGGTTGAACTGGACGGAAAGCCGACGGCTCAACAGGATACAAAGACACATACAGATGCAAACCTAACTACGTTGCCCTTTGAAATTAGATGTCAGACTGCCTGAGCGGGGAATCGAACCCACGACCTTTAAAATCAAAGGCAGAGGTCCTACCGCTGAGCCATACTGGCACGACATACTAAACTGGCCGTGTCAGTATGGCTCAGCGGTCGGACCTCTGCCTTTGGTTTTAAAGGCCGTGGGTTCGATTCCCCGCTCAGGTAGCCTAACTAACATCTAAGTCCAAAAGGCAACGAAGTAAATAGGTTTGCATCTGTGTTCGTTTATATTGGTTGCATCCGGGTCATTAATGGTGGGTGTTACGGAGTAACTGTATAATCTACTGTGGTGCCGTCTGGCATCTGTTATATAGATAAAGCTCACAAAAAGCGAAAGAATGTACCAAGAAATGTTTTGTTAGGAAACAATAACTAGGATTGCAAACATCCCATGTTGCATTGAAGACAGTGTTGCTGTGGGCTCACTTTTCGTCTGCGTCATCGCATCTTGTTTTATTTGTCCATTTGCTTTCGTACCGCGTCGCTGGATGGCATTGACGGCGGTTTCCGACTAGTAAGCAAACAGGAGAGCAGCTCACTTCACCTTCGTGTTTTGTCACCTTGATTATTCCGGATTATCCCTCACTAACATGTCCGATTTTTTATTTATTACTGTCACGTGGCTGCAGATGAAAGAAGGAGAGGAGAAGAGTCAAGACATGAGAAAAGAAGCCCGGAGGAAGGGGGGGGGGGGAAGGTATATTTTTCTCCGCCTAAAACCCCCTCTGAGTGTAACGCTAACAGTGTACAAAATCTGGTGTTAATTGATGGAGTGGTTATTTCATGATGCGGATTCAAAGCTGCGTTGGAGTGGATTCATAAACGGAGTTCCGATCGATCTTCGACTCGTTTCGCTCCAATAATACAGGGTGTCCACAAATTATTCACCCCATAAAGAAATTAATTTTTAAAAAAAGGAAACATATATTGTAAAACTGTAAAGTGCCAACTGTTTATTAACTGAAAAAAAATTTTTCCAAAAATTTCTGGTGACGGTGGTCTCATAATAAACCTCCACATGCGGTCCTTTTGTTGCTTGGAGAATGTCCAGTCGAAAATCGATTTCTCCCTAAACATTTTAAGCGTATCTACTGATACCATGTTTATTACCCTGGTTTTAATTGTTGAGTTAATAAAACAGTTGGCACTTTACAGTTTTTCGATATCCGTTTTCGTTTTTTTTTAATTTAAGTTCTTTATGGGGTGAATAATTTGTGGACGCCCTGTAATAATAAAGCAAAAACAGCAAAATTCCGAACGAATAGAAGGAGCCAACAAGGTATGAATTGAGAACTAATTACGCCTCGGCGTTTCGAATCACTTCTGATTCATTCTCAAGAGGAAACCTTAAAGGTGCATTCCTTCCGGTTGGCTCTCCTTGTATGGCTCAGTTTTGCAACAATACGTCGGACGCTTGTAAATGTTGCAAAGGTATTAATTTTCCTGTTTTTTTTCCCATCGTGAGATACGGTTTTGCGACATTCACTCTCACCTATGTAAATGTTGCAAAGGATCTTTTGCGCAGGATGCTCGAATGTAGTGAGAAGGTATGTCCCTTTAACTAAAAAAAAAAAAACACGTCAACACAAGACAGGCTTGAGGGAATCCTGGAGTCAAGCCAACAGTAAAATTTCAAAAGATTTTTCAGAAAAATACAGAACTGGGCACAGTGAATCACAGAAATTAAATCGCCTTTGTCCCAGAGGGTTTCCACAATACCTTTTGAACATGGAGGTCGCGGTTCAATTGTCTCCTAAGTTGGATCCACTTCGCTTTAGAGCCTCGCTCGTTGAGCTCCGACGCGTCATAGTATTTGGGGAGGATTTGTAACTCTACAAGTCCCTATTTGAAACGTGTTACATTCATTCCAGTTAGTTTCAACCGAGTTTTCAGAGAGCGCCACGCGTTCCATCTGGTAATATTTGCTCATTTTTCAGCCCATATATAAAGTAAACTAAACTAGAACTAAATAACAAATGCAAGGATGGTTTCGTTTAGTTTAGTTTCATTTTAAGCTGAAAACTGAGTAGAAATTCCCAAATAAAACTCATGGTGCCCTCTATAAACTTAGATGGAACCAATAGGAATGAATCTTAAGACGTTTCAGAAGGGGTCTCAGTCACAAATTCTCCTCCCCAACCCTATAAATTCTTGCTAGAAGCTATAAACAAGTTGACTGGTACTTTCAAAAAAAAATAATAAAGTTTCCACAACAGAATTAAGTCTACTTTTGAAAGAATAACGCGGGTATAAGAATTGTTGCCCGTTTGCCAGAGGTGTAAGAAAAGACAAAACAGTTTATCACGTACGGATAAAACAGGAAAAATTAATTAATAAAAAAAAGGCGGCAATTGCGGCTCATTTGCATGAATTGTTCGTATTAGTCCGCCTCTATTTACATCCCGACAAATGTGTAGTAAGGTTTGGAATGTTTATTATGGTTTTCTTAGGTATAGGCGCTTGTAAGGGGGCGGGGGCATAATACTAGTAGTATTAGTTTGTCTGGTAGGCCTACGCTCTCACATGGGAGGGATAAGTTTGAGGGAATTTATGTATGTCAGTTTCAATTTTTTGTCTTGTTGGGTTAAAGGGACATAAATCCTTCCGGTATGTCGTGCGACCCGTTGAGAATAGCGCTTGCGACATTTACACAGGTTTGAGTTAATGTCGCCAAATCATCTCGCACGAAAGAAAAAACAAGAAAATGACTGTGTGGTAACATTTATATGCGTTTGAACTGTCGCAAAACTGAGTCATACAGCAAAGCCAACAGGGATGCATGTACCGTTAAGTGTAAGAGCTTTATAGTATATTGAGAGTAGTTGGTATTTTTGTGGGTTTTATATTTTCAGGATTTTTAATACATTTACACGCGTCGAAAGTAATGTTGCAAAACTGAGCTGGACAGGCAAGCCAACCGGGATGAATGTTCCTTTTTACCTGGGAGAAATTCAAAGCGATGGTCTTTTGTCAACACAACAAACTATGCTGATGCTGCCCAATAATTGACGGAGGTGCCTATTAGAACATTAGCAGCGCATCACGTGACCGACGCCGTTGTTGCATACACAGATCGTGACGTCATGCAACTACCCCAGATATAGATACGAAGCAGTTTAGCTAGGGCATGAAATATCAGAAAGTCGCAAGAAGGTTTGCCTTCCTATCCAATGAAAAAACAAATGGGCTCAATGTAACCCTTCTCGAGCCTATTTGTTTTTTCATTGGATAGGAAAACCTAAATAGGTTTGCATCCGTATGTATGTAACCCTTCTCAATACGGATGCTAACCTATTTACGTTGCCTTTTGGACTTAAATGTCAGGCGGCCCGAGCGGAATTTAACCCACGAAATTGGAAACTAAAGGTCGAAGTCCTTTGGTTTCAAAGTTCGAGGATTGAATTCCGCTCGCTGACATTTAAGTCCAAAAGGTAACGTAAATAGGTTTACATCCCTATTTATTTAAAGGCACGTAAATCTTTCCGGTGTGACGTGCGGCCCGTTGAAAATAGCGTTTGCAACAAGATTTACACGGGTTAAAGTTAATGTCGCAAAATCACTGCTCGCACGAAAGAAAAAAAACAAGAAAATGACTGTTGGCAACATTTACATATACGTTTGAACTATAATGTCGCAAAACTGAGTCTTACAGGAAAGCCAACAGGGATGCATGTACCTTTAATAAAAAGGTTTGACTTCTTACACAGTACGACGGAAGAAAAATAAGTCCTTAGGGACACCCGGCCAGCCTTATAACATTCCGCCTGCATTATAACAGTTCGCGCTGGTCGCCTTCCGCACATAAACGAACATAAAGTTCATCTGAGATAGTAGCTGCGTTCTTCGCAGCGAAGAACGTAGCTACTGTCTCATTTGGCATTGTGCCTAATAGACGAACCAACATGAACGGATTAATCGTGTCGTCACAAACCGTAATGATTCTCGTATTTTAATATCACAATTTATAATTTTGTAGGCTAGTGTCTTATAATTTTGCTTCGGCGATCTATTGGAATACTTAATTTTAATTTTTACCGCATTACGCTCTTATATTTTTGATCTCGTAGTATTTATTAGCAAATTAGTACATGCACACAGAGATGAAACTTCATGGTTATTGCACATTGTAAGCGCGCAAAGCATCATATACTTACGGGTCGTTCGTAAATAAAGTTCCATTATATCCAACAGAAAATCTCCTAGACGCCACATTAAAAAAAAATATTTTTAGCTAGGGAAAGACTAACGGTAAGGAAATAGACGTTTGGGGCCGTACTTGATTTGGAAGATCGAGAAAATTAGCGCTGGGAGGTATATTCCTTTAAATAAGAAACCGAACACTGACAACGAAACCGAAAAGTAGTCACCTAGCTTAAATATAAAAAATAAAAATAAAAAATAAAAACGAACCAACACCGATCCGTTTTACTCGTTGGTCGGCTGACCAATTAGATTGCTGTTCGTTCTCAGATGTACCGACAGCTTTCCACAGCTCCGCGGTTGCTAAGCAACCCTCATTCGGTAGTTCCAAGTTCAGCCGATAGATGGCAGCAGCGGGTGGTCCGCTTAATGATTCTCTCTGGCTTGCTCTTTCGTTCGTTTATGTTGGCAGACGTTGCATTGGTGGGGATCGACGCTCACTTCTTGGCGGGAGGTCGGAAAATAATCGCTATGTGCATTATTTTCTGCTCAGATCTGAAAGTAGCATTCCAGGGCAAAACATTAAAGGTACATTTCTCCCAACGCCATTTTCTTCGATCCTCCACATAAAGTACGGTCTCGAAGTTATATTTACTTCCTGTAGTGAGTGAATCCGCGAGTCAATCCATTGCTAAAAATCCGTTTTGAAATGTGGGGTGTAGGAGATTTTCTGTTGAATATTGGGAACTAATTTAATAGCATCCTGCTATTATATATGATCTTTTGCACGCTTAACAATAACCATGACGTTTCATCTGTGTGTGCGCACATGCTAATTTGTAATCGTTTGCTAATAATTACCTTGAGATCAAAAATCTAAAAGACTAATGCGGTAAAAGTTAAAATTATTTATGCCAATAGATTGCCGAAGAAAAATTGTAAGATACTAGCCTAAAAAAACTACAAAGTATGTTGTTAAAATACGATAATCTTTCCGGTTTGTGAAGACACAATTTTAGCGTTCGTGATGTTTCTTCTACTACGCCCAAAGCCAACTGAGATAGTAGCTGTGTTCCTCGCTGCGAGGAACGCAGCTGCTATCTTAGTTGGCCTTGTATTATTACGCCGCGTAACGCGAAACGTTGCGATAGTAACATGCGCGGATGGCGATCTGCGCGTGACTGTTATAAGGCAGGCGGAATGTACCTTTAAGTTATTAAATCCAAAAATGGAATTTTCGCGGCCTTTTAAGTAGTTTTTTTTGTTTGTTTTTTTCTGTAAGATTCTTGCAGTGTCCACTCTACAGCTTTCAGTTTTGTGTTTGGCTCAATTGTCACTTGCTATTTTTTATTTTTATTTACGCTTTGT
>JAHWFP010128586.1:0-17780 GCA_023313725.1 Lithobius niger | reverse complement strand
TGTTTTTGTTGGGGTTTTCTCTCTGCCTCGTTAGTTGTCGCATGGACATCTGTTTTTGTTGGGGTTTTCACTCAGCCTCGTTAGCTGTCGCATTGACGTTTGTTTTTGTTGGGGTTTTCACTCTGCCTCGTTAGTTGTCGCATTGATGTTTGTTTCTGTTGGGGTTTTCACTCTCCTCATTAGTTATCGTATTGATGTTTGTTTCTGTTGGGGTTTTCACTCTTGTTTCTGTTGGGGTTTTCTTAAAAGTGGTTGTCGTCGTCCCTTCTTACCCTACCCCCCCAAAGAAAAAATAATTTGTACGTGATCAAATGTTGAGTTCAGGCAGGGAGCTGGAAACATTAAATATAAAAAAAAATAAAAGTTACTCTCCAGGTTTTCTCTTTCCCTGGAATTCCACTAAGTCGGAATCACAAGCGTCCCAATGGGCCCGGTAACTTCAGGAATCCGCAATAAAAAAATTAAAAAAATCTCAAGCACAATTGGTGACCAATTTGTGAGAAATAAAGAGACCTCCATGGTTTTCTGACGAGCTACAGCTGAACTTAACGCACGTGCGTAAAACCACCACTGGCCGGAAAGCCGAGCTGAATATCTATTTTCACGAAGAGAGTGGCAAAATTAAATTCATTTCGTCAAGAAAATCGATCAGAATCGTAGAAAACAAAGAAAGAAAAACAGACAAAGAAAAACCAAATAATATAAGAGAAAACAAGCGTGAATTGCAATATTTCAGACACACACACACACACACACAAAAAAACATAAGTTTTAAAGAACATTGTTTAAAACAAAAACATAAAAACTTTTATCGCACACCCTTTTGCAAAAATCGTTGTTGTTTGAAACTCCTTCTAGTGCTCTTATCGCTTTCAACAAGCTAACTTTAAAAGAGAAACAAAGCAGCCGAAGAAGGGTAAACAACCACCGAACAAAGACTTTCGTCGCAGCTCCCCAATGATTCCATGCCTTTGTTTACATAAGCTTAACATTATTTGTTCAGTAAAGAATCGATACACAAAGACGAATTTCCAAGACGAAAGAAAGACAACGTCCAAAAGGCTTCCCTGGGGAAGAATGTCAAAGGGTCAGATGACAAAAGTCATGCCGAATTACGATAGAACGTAAAACGTATTCATAGATTAAAGAATTCAGTCTGCAACGAACACCCAGTACTTCAGTCCCTTAAATTGTACCCTAACTTTCAGTTTCGTTCCAGTTTGAAGAAACCTCCCGTCACCTGAAACCAGCAATTTACCAGGGAGAAAAAAAAACACGATTTCTGGAAAGCACTCGGAAAAGTGACCATTCAAGGCCGGGCTTCTTTCCGAGGTACGGAATTTCAGTTGACACGTGGTGCCGTCGGAAGGTTTACCTACTGACGTCTGACGTCTCTTCACAGTAAAACAACACTGTGAATTGTGCATGTAGAAGAATTCATATCTCTTATCGCAATGCTGCAATTTTATCACGTGTAATCACAATGATGGCCTGGGGAAATTAAGTACAAGAAGACTAAGCTAACTTCGTCGGTATTACAACTAATGAAGCTTACCGTATAGTAGTTTTAATGGATTTCTCAAATGCTTATTAATTTAACTGCTTGGATCGTATTAAAAGATGCTGATTGTGTCAAGTTGAAATAGCGTCATTTTACTGAATTCTTGCCTGATCTCCAAGTCAAAAGCTGAATCACTTGAAATGAGCAGATTTGACTCATGCCATTCTTTGGATCATCTCTGTGACGTGGATCCTGGGTGTCACTTCTCACTCAAAACACGAAGCACGAACAGACCATTAAACTAAAAGTCCTGCAAGTAAAACTTGACTATACACTAAATTCTTTCTTTTGCAACCGTCGTGTAGTAAAAGTATGGAATGAAAAAATGTGTAGTTATGGCTCCGGCCCAGAGTTTTTCAATTTTTGCAAGAAGTACACATATACGACAAGATCTAAATTTGGGGGTTTGTTAAACATTTCTGTAATGTGTGGTACAGTGGGTACCCGGGCCACTACACTGTGACTCAGGTTGGCGTTAATGACCTAGCTGTCGACGCGTTTTAAGGTTAGGTTGAGATGTATGTTGGTATGGACAATGAATAAAGTCAAACCTCTGAGAATAATGTCGAAACCAACATTTCAGCCTAACCTAAAAGTTGTGTAGGGTGGCGAACTTCGTCTCCTGGCTTGATATTATGCGATTTTTTTTTCTCTTTCTAGTTTAGGTTGAGTGTAAGTGACAGATTGTTGTCCTTCTCATTTCTATTTTTCCTTACTGACAGTAAAATCAATCACTACCATTAAATCAATTGCTTAACGCTAACTTTCTGTGTGACTGAGTTCAACCATGGTCACTGCAAGTCACGAAACCGTGATGATATCACTACTCTGGATTTGGCGATTCACTGGGACTGTTGTTAAACTAAAAAAGAACTCTTAAGTCGAATTATTACCAACTGTATGATCTTTTTATTTTTACGCACGTTTGTTACGGAGGGTGATGGTATCACTAATGACACACTACATGTAATAGTTATTGGTTAGAAACGATTGGTTATCGATTTTTTACCCACGGCTTGAATGATTTGGCAGGCGAGACATGCAAATACGTCGAGGGCCGGAACCCCGAGACGTACGTTGCATGTCGAGCCAGCCAAATCATCCCAGACGTGGGTTAAAAATCGATAACCAATCGGTTATAAACTGTAACTGATTTATATCACGGTTGGAACGTCCAGCTAACTCGTATTTGATTAGAACGTGTTTGTGTTTTGTGAAAATTGCTTCAAGAAAACGTTGATCGTCAGTATCCTGAATATGAATGAAGGTCATACCATTTTAGTTTGCGGAGGGGGACGTGTGTGATACACGGACGAGTCAAACTTTGTGGAGGGAGGAGGGAGGGGGGGGGGGGGGTTACACAAGCGTTGGTTGGTTTGGTTTTTCGCTGGAACCTCGCTCGTGCTTATCGAAGCCTTATCGTATTTGGAGCGAATAATTCGACATGTGAGACATCAGGGATACAGTGACATTACTAGGACATTCTGAGAAGGTATACGTAATTCATTTTGTGCATGTGCATGTTTAGTTTGAGAATTGTTAAAAAAAAACGGTAATAGGTTATCGGTATGACTGAAGGTCATTCCATTTCAGTTTGTGGAGGAAGGGAGGGATGGAGTAGGGTGGGAGGACGCGAGTGAACAAGCTTAGGTACGGACCAGACATGTGAGTGTTTGCAGGGATCGAATTTCATTCATTTTAAGTAATTCGTTTTGTACGTTTTTATTGCGTTCCTTTTTTTTTTTTGCACGCTGTATTTGGTTGTTAGTGTTTGCGTTCCCGGTCGCGTGATCCGGAAGTGTCAAAAGTGTGGGTTATAAGCATAAGTATGGGTTATCGGCAAAAGTGTTGGGTAACTTGATAACCCACACTTTTTGCGATTACGCACTCTTCCGGTGTTGGTTAGCGGAATTTGACCTATGGAAATTTAGCGTCACGTCACAGCCGTGGTATAAAATAATATTACCAGATATTTTTTCGTGGTGATCCCTCCATCTTATTATACTACATCGTGGTATTCTCATTGCATAATACACTCGAGCCGAACTTAAGTAAAGATTATTTTCTCGAACACTCCGTTGCATTCCTCAGTTGATAAAAACTAGTCTCGTTTTTCGTCGAGTTTGGAATGCAACTTATGCTATTAGGCTGATAAAAATAAATACTTTGTTTTTCACAAGTGTACAAACCAAAAATCGAGGCGGGTGGACGGCTTTTTGTTTTTTTTAACCTCTCAAAGTCTGATGCGGTGCGGCAATATTTTTTTGGGTGTGTAAATTTTTTTTCTCCCTTTTATGGAGCTTCCCTAAAAATACGATAAAATAATGTGAAAAACACGTATTTTGAAACCTGTTTTTAGCAAGCATAACCAAATTTCCAAAGTTTTATTGTGTAAACTGTCAACCCAACATCGAACAAAGTAGTGTATGCTAAAATTAAATGAAGATACTAAAAATGAAAAAAGATTCCAATCACAAGTTCAGTATTTTTTGTTTATTCAACTAAAAAAAATGTGCAGCTTTCCTGGATTCTTAAAATTCAGTTAAACTAGCCTATAATAATGGGCAATTGAAATGAAGAATGCTAACACTTGAAATTGTAGCAACAGGCAGTGTTATTGCTGCGTACTCTTTGCCTTATAACAGTAGCCTTTCGTTTGTCTGCAGCCAGCGTAGTAGTGCTGGACAACAGGCTGTTGTTATAGTTTGTTCCACATTTTTTTTTGCAGGAAACTGACTGTACGACGCCAAGGTTCCTTGCACTACGAGTGAAAAAAACATATTGTGGAAATTACACTTGTAAACTCTACACAGTTACAGTTAAGAGTGTACTACTGGGATATTTACATGTTTTTGCACTCGTAGTGGAAGGAAACGTGACGTCTTACCGTCATTTTCTGCAAACATAATGTGGAACAAACTATAGATACGACCAGCATGTTTAAGCCCAAAGTAAAGCGGAAAATAAAAGTAAATTTTTCGCGAATGAATGCGCGCGCAATTTTTTATTCATTTATTTAACAACTAGCGTCGTATCCGGCTTCGCCCGGGGATTTGTTTGACCCGTGGTTGTTTCCCAGTATATGCCCGGTGCTGCCTGATCGTTCACTGCAACAGTCGATCTTGGTTTGTGTAACACTCCCCCTTTCCACCAATCCTCCCCTCTCCCCTCCTCCTTTTATCCCGTCCTCTCCCTCTCCTCTTGGTTTCCTTCCCTTTCTCCTCTTTGCTATACGTAGTTGAACACGTACCCGGGTCCCGTGCTTGTTTGTTTGTTCTCTTCTAGGTTCAGCTAATGCGTAATCGTATGCTAATGGTAACAGCTCACTTTGCCCCCCCCCCCCCACTCCCATTCTTTTGCTGTGGCTTAAGCGATGCGTACCGTGTGAAAAAGAAGTGTGCATGACGTCATGTAATACTTGCCCTTGAGATTACCACGGTGTTTAGTTAGAAGGATAATTGTTAGAGCCAATTGTTATTCGAGGCAACAATGTGCCTATTTCAACTTCTTTTCAGGGCAACAACGTCCCAGTTTCAACTTAAAGCCAAAGAATTGACACACTCGCACGTTTTCACTGTTCCCCTTCCGGGGGTCGTTGCGGTTGCTTCATTTCTGCTATGAGACTTTGGTTTATGATAAAAAAAGAGTGACGCGGTCCGTACTTATTGACCCGGGCGCTTATGAAAAACAATCTTAATTTTTTTTTCGCAGCCTTACCACTGGTCACATCCACCTTCAAAAATGCAGGCGAACGCCTCAATCCTTCATTACAAAAGATCCGAACACAAAGCACACACAAACCAAATTATATTTTATTCACTGTGGTTGATGTGAGATGGGAAAACGAAGGGAGGTGGGTGATGCGCGGGGGTGAACTAGTGGGGGGGGGGCGACGAGGAAGTGGCCACAATCCATTGAAAGTACACAAGAGTTTCATGCTGGGCTGGTGATAAAGGTCGTTAGCAACGTAATTAACGAGAGACCATTTTTAAGCGCCTCGACCTCTAACTCGACTTCCGCCATGACGGATGGTAGCAGACAAAATCACGATAAATTATGTGTTTGCTTTTAAAGTGAGCCAACATTTATTGCTTGCACGCTAAGCGACGTCCTTGTGCAGCGGGAGCCAGCTTTAATATAATATAGGGAAAACCCGTGATTTATGCGCAGCTTAGCTCTGGAACTTTTGCAACCTCAGTATTGTAACAAGAATAAAGAAGATAACTTCGGCAAGGACACAAAAAAGACGTGCATGAGGCTTGTAAAGTTGCTACCAGCACCGTAGTTTGTAGTTATTATCATTAAAATCAGCCAAGACAGTGCACAAGACGTTTCGGAAAAGGACACTTTTTGCCATCAGGATTCTGAAAATTAGCTAAAAATTCATGGTAAAAACCAAGTCAACCCATCCACAAATGTCAGCATACTCACAACAAACAAAATTGCATAAAAACACCTAAAATCCCCAGACATTTCCACTCGAAAGTGGCAAAATAAGAGGCGAAACGAAAACCCCGTCTTTCCCTTTTTGTTTCGCCTATCTTCCCACTTTTGAGTGGAAATGTGTGAGGATTTTAGGTGTTTTTATTTAATTCTGTTTGTTTTGAGTTTGTTGACATTTGTGGATGGGTTGACTTGGTTTTTACCACGAAATTTTTAGCTAATTTTTTAGAAACCTGATAAAGGAAAGTGTCCTTTTCCGAAACGTCGTTGTTTGTATTTCGTGCACTGTCTTGACCGATTTTAATGATAACTCGTGATGTGCTGTTTATATATTGAAAGTTATTCATGTACGTACTTCTGCATTATCGTACATGCAAACAACACTACATTGGGAATATGAAGTAACAATGTGGACGATGGAACTGTCCTTGCTGACCATTACTGAGTTCTACTAAATCACGACAAGAACCAGTCAATTCCAAGATGAAGAAACAACAACATAATACCAACTACAGTCTCAGTTCCAAAAATTTCAACTGCCACAAGCTTGTTGCGACTCAGATCCGATTTACAGCTTCATTCCATTGGTGATCTATGGAATCTTAGTGGCTTCCGTTAGCTGAATGTTATCACTTTCAAGTTTTTCGTTATCAAATTTATAAAGAGTTCCGTTATATAAACGACGACAGTATTAAAGTTGCAACCCAACGTATGACGAGATGGGAGCGCGTATAAAGAGGAGCGTTAGGAGGAACGAGGACAGTATTAAGGCGGATTCCCACCGCCTTTTCTGTTTTGATTTCGGAATCAGAATCGGAAAGAAATTCTACCAAAAACAACAAGACGGTTCCCACCGCGGAAAGCTAGCGTTAGCGACCATCCAATCATATAACGCGATTAAAAATCCAAGCCTGCCATGAGAGTAGCCAACCATAATGGGACTTGGTAATTTACGTTGAGTAAGTGAAAATAAACATGGCGAAGTCACGGGAGCGCTTCCCACTTGACCACTTCACCGTCTATATTCATGCAAATGCCCGTATGTAATTTAATAATTCGTATTTTTTTATTAACAGGCCTCAACCGCCAAACTTTTCGTGCCGTAGTGTTGAGTGGTTCGAGCTACATTTTCTTAAATTCCGGTATTGTCGTATGCTGTCTCATGTGCTTAGCCAATGCCCCCTGAATGAGTCTATTCTGGGGGAAGGCCAGTGTTACATTGGTTAGCACGATGCCTCCGTCGCCGGGTGCCCACATACACAACAACGACCTGGACCGAGTTGCTGGCGGCATAGCTAACAGACTACGATCTACCGGCATATTCAGGTCTACCGGCATATTTAGGTCACGAGCTATATTTCTATTAATCACACAATCGGTTTTTTATACGCTGATAAGCAAGTTACTTCCTCGTGTTTCTCAGTTAAAATATCAGTCGCTTAACAGGCATCCATCTTTGTTGGGCTGGCGATCTACCGCAGTAGCGTGTCACGTGGGAGCAACTGTGCGCTGTGACTGGCTTTCCGATATGCTGCTTTTTTTTCGGCCAAATTCGGAAAAAAGCTAACCAGGTTGGAGTCAACTTTCGGAACGGAAAGGAAAAAAGGAAAGGCCTCGCGCATGCTCTGTTGAGTCGCTGCCATAGCAACAGCCTAAACTTTTCCGATTCTGAAATCAAAACGGAAAAGGCGGTGGGAATCCACCTTTAAGTTTGCAATCCAACGTATGACGACATGGGAGCATATACAGGGTGGTCCACAAAAAAACTGACAACCCACCATTTTCGTTAAGTCCAACTTTTCTAGTTAGCACCCCTCAAAACCAGCAGAGGACAAATCAAATCTAATGAGACGGGAAGATTTCTGTCCTCTCCTAGTTTTGAGGGGTGCTAACTAGAAAAGTTGGACTTACAAAATGTTGGGTCGTCAGTTTTTTTTTTTGGACCACCCTGGTATGAGTTCCGTTAGGAGGAACGAGGACAATATTTAGGCTGTAACTCAATGTATGACGACATGGGAGTATAGAAAGAGTTCCGTTAGGAGGCACGAGGCCAGTATTAAGGGCGCAACCAAGTGTATGACGACGTGGGAGCATATAAAGAGTTCCGTTAGGAGGAACGAAAAAAGTATTAAGGTTGCAATCCAATGTATGATGACTTGGGAGCTTATATTCCGTTACAAGAGGACAGTTTTAAGGCTGCAACCCAACGTATAACGAAATGGAAGCATGCACCTTAAGTCGGATTGAGAAGAAAAAAGTCGACAGGTACACAAACAAAACATTAAAATTGAGACGTTTCGGAATGCATTCTTCCCGTTATCAAGCAAAACGTTTTTTTTAGCAATAACTAAAAGTCAAGAAGTATATAAAAACATATCCCATACATGTGTATGCGTTACCACTATAACAGTGTTCTGTGTTCGTCTTGACGTTTGTGCATCTAGTATGGCTTTATCCTTTTCAACCCAACGTATGACGGAACAGAGATCTACTCTCAAAACGTTTGTAACAAAAAAAAATGCTTCCATCTTGTAAAGAAATTTAATAAGATTAGTTTTAATGTAGCGTGCCAAAACAGGTTAGGCTAAAGCGTCGTGAAGCCTGCTGAGCATATAACTTTCCGTTAGGCTACAATGTCGAGCACAGTATGCAGGTTTAAGTCAGGCTAATGTTTGACAAGTCAAAAATCTCGAACTTTTAAATTGTAGCCAGTAAATTGAAAATAAAAGTTCGACCGTTATCCAGACATAAATCGGTTGGTGTGAGAATGTGAGGAGGTCCTGATGCCGTTTCGAGTCTGGGTAACGGTCAAACTTTTATTTTCAATGTACTGGCTACAATTTAAAAGATCGACTCGTCACATCCTAGACTTTACTGAATCAGAGTTCGTTATGCTTCTTCCTATGGAACAAAACAACACTTAACCGGAATTAGAGACGATAAGACTTCACGAATCGCTGTGTATTTTATCTGTTATTTTTGCCACAGCACACTTTTTTTTACCCACAACTGAAAATTTTACGCATTTTCACCACTTTTGTCCTTTTCTCGCATTTCTGGGATTGTGTGAATTAAAAGCCAAAGTTTTGAAAACAGATTTTCAGATCGTGGCACAGCCTTTTATGTCTGAGATGCCTACAAAGATATGAACCCAGTTTCTTCTTACACGTAAAAGAACTTGAGATTTCAGCCAGCAACTGGAATAAAACTAGCGTTTGCAACATTTACACGCCTTTGGCTGAATGTGGCAAAACAGTGTGTCAAAACAGTTTGTGCTAAAGCATCATGAAGCCTGCCGAGCTATAACTTTCCGTTAGGCTACAGTGTCGAGGTGTACTACTTTCAGTCAGGCTAAAGTGTTGCGAAGACTACCAAGCAATGCCAAGGATACAACTTGAAATTAGGTTGAAGTATTGCGAAGCCTACCGTGCATATACAACTTTCAGTTAGGGTAATGTGTCACAAAGCATACCAAGCGAACAACTCAGTTAAGCCAGTTTCAGCTAGGTTAGCGCATCACGAAGCCTACCAAGAATACAACTTTCAGCTAGGCTGAAGTATCACAAGCCTACCACGCATAAATAACTTTTAGTTAGGATAAAGTGTCGCAAAGCCTTCCAAGAACACAACTCAAGCCTTTCTAAGCCTACCAGCAGACAACTTTCAGTTCGGCTGAAGTATTACAAAGCCCACCGACGATACAAATTTCAGCTAGGCTAAAATGCCACGAAGGGCAAAGCGTACGACTGTCAGTTATACGCGATGTGTCATGAAGTCTAGTGAGGATACGAATTTCAGTTAGGCTAGTGTTACGCAGCCTTCCTATTTGTCTTGTAATAGGACCTTGCACATTGTGCCTAAGATTACGTAAAAATACTTTGCAAGTATGCGGGAAGTTAGACCTCTCAAAGAAATCAATTTTAAACCCAACATGCACTGAAAAAAGAACCATGCATTTCCTTTCATCAACTCCTAAACATAAGAGGCAGAGCAGGCAGCACTTTGCAATGGCGTTACAAACACGATGCAAACTGTTTTCTTTAACAGCCGAAAGTGCTTGGTATTCTCAACAAACACAATTAAACGCCTCGTCAAGTTGCGTAACCACATTAAGCGACACGAATGGACTTTTGGCCGCTGCCTCAATTGGAGTGCAAATTCAATTAATGACCCAATCCAAGGCAGAATTCACAAAGGCCACTTGTCGTAAAGCGCGCCTGATTGGCCCGCTTTCTCCACGTTATGAAAGGGAGGGCGGGGAAGAAGGGGGTGCCAAACGTAATTGCCCATTACTGCAGCGTTGGGTTATATGACGGACATAAAGGCAAATTGGGTGAGCCCATCTCCTGCTCCACAATGTTCTCTCTCTCTCGCTATTCATTGCCGAACGTCCATACGTCATTTCATATAACGAGCTATAAACACAATCAATCCAAAGGTTGGAATTTCGTGTTGGCAAGATCAATGATAATTCCACGCCTATATAACGAAAAAAGAAAAAGTGTATTATTAAAATAAATAATGTGGTGCCACAATTTAATTTTACAGTAACAATAATTCACGTTCTTAAATTTGACTGACGGCAGCCAAAATAAGTTGGGTAGCCAAATTAAATTAGGCATGCAACGTCAGTGCATGGGGTGTACATGACTGGTAGTCTCTCATCCAAAATGTGAATGGTGGACAGTCTTTTGAATAAGTTTGGTGTTACCAGAAGCATGCAGTCAGAAGCTTCAGTATTTGCCAACCCGACATGGCTAATGTAACAAGCTCAGAGATTATCGTCTAAAAAGTTACGGAGAAGCTTACAACAAAGTCGTGGTTACCAGGTCATGGTAACGCCTTGGAGATTATGTAAGGATGGCCAGGCTTGGCTCCCGGCACCCAAGCATGGCTATGCTTGTAGGAATCTAGGCAAAACATTGTCGTGACCAGATTAACGACAACTGTGTTGTAAGATTATCCCTAACCAAAAAATGCTGAGGAGAAAATACGATAGTCACGCATCTTTAGAACGCCAACAAGGCGTGTACTGACAAGCTTCTGGCATGGACCCTGCTTGGCTTCAGGGGCTGCAATCGGTCTAATACTGGCCGATTTGTCACCGGTATACCAGGCCACTGGCCCCAGTAACCTGCTGTGGCTCCCTTGACCAGGTATGGCTACCAGGTTCTGATACACATTTCATGGTGACAGGATGGCTAGGGCTGCAAGAAGACAGATTGTTAGTTTTAAGTTAACATAGGCTAATTACTTGTATATCGTACCACCACATGTACTGACATTGTTATGGTGACGTGATGGTAACTTCCTACTAGAATCCATGTTGTTTGAAAGCCATTAAGACATACGTTGCGTATTGTTAGAAATTGGTTAGGATTTACCAATAACGCAGATATAAAATAAGTAAAAGTTTTGTTGTGAAGTTGAGTGCAGTCGAGCAAGTCAAGAACCTCAATAAACAACCTACTAACCGTGGAACCTTTCATCAGCTATTGATTTCCACTGGACACATCACAATAATCTCAAGGACCCAGACGCTCGGGAATCCAGTTTAGTCCGCCCAACGGCAGTCCGATAGGCAGCACGTGAAGAGATCCAGGAACTGACAAAATTTAACGTTTTCGGTGTAGTTGCCATGTTTGTCCATTATGTTCACGTGACCTCTTTAGCTCTCGTTTTATGCAACCACAATGAGCTTTTACTGAGGCACTGCAATACCAGAGTTTCAACACAGCATTGACCAATTAGGGGCACTTGTGTATTATACACATCTGGCTGCTTTGGTCAACTAATTGCCTCCTAGACCCTTGAGACCTAAATCTGAACTATCCAGCAAATATTTGCCTTGTTGTACAAATTTAATGCAGAATGGTCCGCAGATTCGATGCCTGCACAGAACGGTACTTATTCCGAGGTCTCGATCGACAACTCTCAAACCGACAACACCATACCACAGCCAATCGGTAAACGACACAGCTTATTAATTAAAGACAGTTCTACAAACAGAATACCAAATCAAACAACACCACAACAGGTACATCTCATTATGATCGTACTTTACCGACTACTTGAATCGTTGGGCGACACTATTGCACTAAAGTAATCAGTAATTTATTGACGAGTCAGCACTGCTGCTTGATGATTACAGCCGATCACCCACTCTACAAGCATAGAATGTTGACAACAAATCATACACGATGCACTGTTTCCAGACAGTAATGTAATATTGGACTACGTTAATTTACGGCGTAATGCCTTTCTGCTGTACTCTGATATGCACGTTGAAAGGTACTTTTAGTCATGGTGCAGTGTGACGCAAATCAAAGGTGCTCGAAATCTTTTGTTGTCATTCGTGTGGCAGTTTAAATCCACAGTTACCTATAGAGTTTTTTCATTTTAAACTTTCCACATTGATTTTATTCCCAATCTGTGGATTTATTCTCATAAATCAATAAAAAAAAAAACGGTGGACGTGTTCCGAGGCCTTTTTTTTTTTCAAGTTTCACAAAAAAAAAATGAAACCATATTTTAAAGTGAACATTTGACAGGCCAAAGCACAAATTAAATGAAAAATTATTCAGACTGTCTGACACAAACTTACAGTAACTCGTATGTAATGGAAGAACAAGGTGTGTACACAAACTCAGTTAAGCGACGTTTCGGATTACACTGCAATCTGTTGTCAAGCAAAGGTCGATCAGACCGAGGTAATAAACAAACAGTTGAAGGCCTTTACTTGGCAACGGATTGCAGTATAACCGAAACGTTGCTTAACTGAATTTATGTACGCACCTTGTTGGCTTTCCTTTAGTGCACTTTTCGCCTTTCTTACAATAACTCGAACTAACTTGACGTTCACTTGCATTGACTCACATTAAACCTTCAGTGCCAGGATGCAATTGGACTCACATTAAGCCTTCAAAAGCAATTTGACTAAAATTAAGCCTTCAGTGCCAGGATGTAATATGACTCAACATTAAGCCTTCAGATGCAATTTAACTCACACTAAGCCTTCAGTGTCAGGACGCAATATGACTCACATTAAGCCTTCAGTGCCAGGATGCAATACGACTCAAATTAAGCCTTCGGATGCAATTTGACTCAAACATTAAGCCTTCAGATGTAATTTAACTCGCACTAAGCCTTCAGTGCAAAGATGTATTTTGACTCACATTAAGCCTTCAGTCCCAGGATGTAAAAAAGCTTTTACTAAAAACGCGAAAAACTAAGTCCAAGGATGCAAAGCGGATTTCGTGAAGGTTTCCGGGGAACCAAACGGAAGTAAAGCAGCCAATCATAGCCGAGTGGTTAGGGGCGCGGACTCCGATCCAAGAGGACGTGAGACCGAAATCCGTTGCCGACCTGTGTGCACGTGCAACTTTTATAAACTTAAAACATTAAAAATTACTTCATTAATATCTATCCCAATAGCTATGAGTATATTAGGATACGATCGTAAAATTATGCGGTTGGTTGTACGGCCGTTAACGTCCAACATCATTAAACTCCAAATTATTTGCATCGGAAACTTTGGGACACCATGCGAATAACTGGTTTTCCGTAAAACCGATAATCATAAAACTCGACATAAATGCTTTTAGTAGGTTCCTGCAACCAGTCTTAAAAACGGAAAAAGTGTGTTTCACGGCAACAAGGAAAGAAACAAGAAATTTCACGCTGGCAGAACTTAATGATGGCCACGTTGTAAAAAGTTCTGAAATCTTCTGCAATTTTTTTTTATACTTTTATTTGGTGGTGGTGGTGGTGGGGGGGAGCTGCCTCAGTTTATTTTTTTTTGCGTTGTATTACAGCTTTTGAACTTTTGTTTAACGCTTTTGCACGTCAATTTGACACTTTTGTACTTCAGTTTAACGCTAGTGGATTTCAAATTAACACCCTTGGCGTTGGATTTAACACACTTGCACTTAAATTTAACAATTTACCACTTGAAATTGAAGCACTGAAACAAACGCATCGATCTATGTAATGTTTTAATGACCAAACCAAATGACGAAAAAACAAAATTAGGGAATTATAAAAAAAATTACGAAACAAAGCCTACAAATTTATAAAGTATCCGAGCCTACAAAATTACAATGAGATAAAAACAAAACTACGAAAAAAATATAAGTATCCATTTACTGTGCGTAGTAATAATAAAAATAGTAAACCAATAACTTTCCATTCTTAAAGTACGAATCTTAACGAAACCTAGAGTAAAGTAGGCCACATTCGTTACGACCTTGCGTTATGGTAGGCTAGTTGTGACATTAAATTTTTTCGTTCTAATTTTGTATGCTCTGGTGGGCTATTTTATAATTTTGTAATTTTGTTTCGCAATTCTTTACTCGTTTATTTGTTTTTACGTAATTTAGTTTAGTCATTAAAATATGAAATTGTTCGAAGAATTTGTTTCAAAGCTGTAATTTCAAGTCCGTAAGTTTAAAATATATGAGAAAGTGTGTTAAATCCAAAGCCACGAGTGTTAATTTGAAATCCACTAACGTAAAATTGAAGAATAAAAGTGTTTAAAGGACATTCTTCCCAGCGTCAATTTTCTCGATCCTCCACACCAAGTACGGTCCCAAAGTTTTATTTACTTACCGCTAGCCAATCCCTAGTTAAAAATCCGTTTTAAAACGTGGCATCTAGGAGATTTTCTGTTCAGTATTGGTAACTTTATTTACTGCGTCCCGCACGTTTATGATCCTTTGCGCGTCTACAATAACCATGACGTTAAATTGTTCCCGGTTGCGACGACACAATTTATTTGCGTCAATGCTGTCACGTGACCCGCAATTCGTCTGCTAGGCCAAACATCGTTCACGTGATCACGAGAAGACGAGGGCGGAAGTGACGTTGTAGTATTACTACGCCAAATTTCGCGACGGCAGCGCGTGGACACCTGACTGCGCGTGGCTGGTATAAGGCAGGCCGGATGTTGCTTTAAATCCAACTACAAAAGTGTCAAATTGACGTGCAACAGCGTTAAACCATAGTTCAAAACCTGTATTGAACAGACAACGGTTAAAACTCTTTCCGTTGTCAGTTTGTTCAGTTGCAAATGGTTTCCCGCTCACAATTCCGATGATTTGTAAAACTTCTCGACGAAGTGCGAATTAACGGGTCGCTCAGGAACAGGGGAGAACGCACGCGCGACGAACATTGACGAGTCGACGGGGAGCAGTTGGCGGTTTTCACAACGAAACCCGACCAACGCTTGGGTTGGGAATCACTTCTTTACTGTCGTCTGACAAGTACATTAAAACTACAATAAATGAACGTAAACAAGCATGTTGAGTGGAAGCGGATTTAGCACAGCAACTGAATCAGATTAGTCCCAATTTGAATTACGTGGCATGGCGTATAGTTAAGCGGCGGCAAGATGTTGAAGCAAAATGGACACGTATGTACATTAAAGTACACGTCAAAGTCTACAATCTGGAAGAGACCATGTTATGTGTGTGAAATGTACACTAAGTGTAGGTAACATTTATTATCTTGAGCTCATAAATTTAAATGTACAACTTTTTATGGTTCTTTGAAAGCGTGTCTAAGAGACAGGGGGTCAGAGAAAACTTTTGGATTTTCTTTCCCCATGTGATAACATTGATTGGTTAAATAAACAAACATCCGTAGCAGCCCCCGCAATATGCTGCGACAGATAAATAAACAGTCATTCTTCTCACTGCAGTTTCATTTTTCTTCCTTAAACGAAGAGTTTTAAAGAAATGACGTGACATTTTAAGGGAAGTAGTGTTAGTGAATGGCTCATTGGGAGGGTGAGGGAGGGGAGGTGCCTACAGGGTTCAGACAATGTCTCAATTTTCCTGCCATTTCCTGGTTTTCCAGGTATATCAAATGGCAATTTCCAGGTGTTTACAAGATGCCTAGTTAGGGAAACAGGCAGTAGCTAATTTTTTTATTAATATTTGTACGAAAATCATCCAACGTCCCAGAAAGCAGCTGTTTAGAGACTAGTCCAAACGGGACTAAACACATTTTCATCACATACATTCGTACTCGCCTATGATTTGATTTATTGAAGTTGTGTCTAAAATACTTTAACTTATTAAAGCTGAAATTAAAATATTTGCTACTAGCCAAGGATTTTGTTTCTGATATGCTTATTCAATGGAACTTACTGACCAGATGCAACGCGTTTTTCTCCTAATTTCTCCTGTCTTTTTCCTGATTTTCAAAAAAAGTCTGGTTTTCGGTGAAATTTCTCTGAGATTTTGGCTCTATTTTCATTTTCCTTGAAAGTTTCAGGTTCACCAGGTTTTGTCTGAACCCTGGCCTAATGGGTTACAAGTCCCCCCCCCCCGGGGGCGAGGGGGTTTTTTTTGAAGGGGGATAAAATTGGGGGAGTTGGCTTTTTTTCTGAATTCAAAGGAACTTTGAATAGAAATAAATAATTGTTTAATAGGGCTTTGGGAGACTTCAAGCACCCTTCATCCCCCCCCCCCTAGACCCCGTAGCTCTCTGACCCCATTTTGACCCCACCTCGCCACCCACACAAAACTCCTGGGAGCGCAACTGCTACCTGCGATATTGTAACGAGCGTTACATGTAACGCGAAATGCATCACGAAGCAAACACTTCGCGGTGCACCTTGCCATTACTTGGAGCTGCTGTACGCCCGTCTAATTACCGTTTAACACGGGAATTGGCCGAGCGCCAGCAGCTATGCTGCGATTGAGCCCTGCTTCTCAACCAGTTGGAACCAGATGGCTGCGCAATTCACTGTCACGTGACGTAAATCCTGGCGGGAATCTCCCTCGCTGGCCAGTATAAAAGATGGCCGGATTGAGAGGTTCTCCAGTTGGTGTTGGAAGGTCGAACTGAACGGTTAGACCTCTTGGGCTACTTAGGGTCAGAACAAGCTTGCTTCTTGCTAATACGTGATGCGCTGTGCTTAGTCCCTTACCTAAGCAGTAAGGAATACAATAGAAATGAGTACTTGTTACCCGAAACAAATCCTCTATTCCCTGAGCACTTACTGTATTTTGAATATTGTGGAGGACAAAATAATGAAACCAATTTTGTGACAAGCTTAGAAATACAGGTACAGTTGTGTTTATGTTCAAGGCGTAGCATTTTTACAACGATACTTTTTGCGATGTTTTGTAAAAAAAATTAAGACAAGGTTTTTAACTTATGAACTGATCTGAAGCCGATGCTGCAAATAATTGTACCGAAACGTTTTTTTTTAAAGTTTTTTAAAACGTGTTTGCGCAGGACATGGCTTTTCAAAATTCGTCAGCTACCTTTCATTGATTTTTGCCACTTTATTTTTGTCTGAACGGTGTCGCCGTACATGTAAATAGGCAATTATTTTTAAAATTGCTAACGCACTCGTTATTGCCATTCAAAGAAAGGCAAATCGCCATCTCAGCATGCATCAATGCCCACGGGTGTTTGGTTGGAAGACTTCGTCGAGGCGGCCGATGTTTGCAGTTTTCTTGAGCGTTGCCACGGCGACGAAAGAAGTGGATTCCCGTCTTGAAAGCTTGGGCGGAGATTGAAGGGATCAAATGGGAGATGAAGTAAAGAAATGGGAAGATAGGGAAAAGAGCGAGACTGGGAGATCAGGGGGAAACTGCTCGGTAAATGGGAGCGTAAAAAGGGATAATTCCGTAAACAAGCGTGTTTTGATGCCTTCACACGGGCGCGCCAGGCTGTACTTTTCCAGAAGTTGACAGCAGCTGCGTTCGCTTTATCACCAGATTTGCTGAAGATGTTCCTTCAGTAAACATCAATTCGTAAAATA